>JAJHUR010031193.1:713-45672 GCA_027495735.1 Lutjanus campechanus | reverse complement strand
CCCCACCTCCACCAGCTCGTCTCATTTGTGCGCGTCAGCTGCAGGTCTGCATCCCCTCAGAAATACATTAACTAGCCTGTTAACAGGTATACTGCTAATTAGGGCGCTGCTGTGTCTTTCTTCTGCTGGAGTTAAGTGTTTGACGCACAATGAAGTGAGGAACAGACAAAAGAGACAGGGAGCAGCAGTCATAACAAGTGGAAATAGATGAATAAGATGCTAAAAATGTTCTCAGGAGGAAGAGGATAAATGCAGCGACAGCGACAGTCAGGAAGCAGCAGAAATTATCAATTAACTAATGAAATGATTAATGAATTTGGCAGGTTTACCTTGAGGCGACGTGCGCTTCTTCATCCTCAGCAGAGCCCCGGTGGATCAGGTGGATCCTAAATTCACTCTGTGGTCCAAGTTTAGTGTGTCGAGGAGGATTTCGCGAGGATTCCTTGAGTGATGAAGATTACGGCTGTTTGTCTATAAATACCGCGGGGTGGCTGGCAGCCAGGGGAGTGGAGCTCACATGAACGTAAACAGGCATGGGGACAAGAGCGAGGCATGGAAATAATCCCAGTCATCTTCTTCTTCTTCTTCTTCTTCTTCTTATTCACTAGCTGCTGGCTGCGCTGATATGAGTCACTTTATGTGGGTCAGGATGAATGGCTGCTTCCTCAAACTTCATCTAGAAAGAGTTAATTGATTTCTTCAAAGTGATGTACTCTACCTGCTGTCCACAGAGGAGATGAGTTTCAGTCAGAGAGATGGATGCAACAGGTCTGCACGCTGCTCATTTCAAACGCTGGACTGGTGTGAGCAACAATACATTGAGTCAGATATGTACTGTACACCACTAGATGGTGGACTAAAGCCACATACCTGATGATCAGCAGGTTCACTGAAACTGCACTGACATCAAAGGCCGGCAACAGGTTTTAACTTCACAGTCATCCTCATTTTATTTCCAGTAGCATATTACTCTTCATTTCTTGTAGGTTTTTCTGTATCTGAGTGCAAAGCAGGGCTGGCCCGAGCCTTGTCTGGGGGGCTTAGGAATGACCCCCTTACCACACATTTAATAAGCAGTGGTGAAAAAAATATTCAGATCCTTGACTTAATTAGAAGAAGTAATAGAGTAAAAATGTGCCACTAGGACTGAAAGGCATCATTTAAAATTATTAGGCAAATTATAAATATTATTTTTTTTAAAACATGCCTAAAATATCTAAAGTAAAGATCTTTTTCGTGGCAGCCATATTGATAAGAAATAGTAGAGTAAACACAGGTGTTACCAATGATACTAATTAAAGTTCTGTTGCATTTAGTGTAGCAGAGCCCTCAGTCTGTTTAACCTGAATGGGAGGGAGTCTTAATTATAACTGAGCTGACACCTGCGTTTACTTTATGCCAAAATAGCTTCTGTGAAAAACGTCTGTACATTATAGACATATGATCTCCCCTGTCAGTGTTACATTCAGGTTTTCAATGGATTACATCAACGGGATTATTTAATCTGGATACAAAAAAGGTATTCCATTACAGGTACAGAGGGAAAAGAGGTAATCATGCATTTAATGAAAATGAGGATTATTCAGTTTTAAAATAAAGAATGATATACAACCATGCACAGTGCACACACAGCTGCTAATTCCTTATCATGGTCTCCAGTGAAAAAAATGCCTCACTCTCTTTTTTTGTCTTTAAATCAATCAATCAATCAATCAATCAATCAATTGTGAACAACAAGGGAAGGAACACCTGGACAAATTAATAAACATAACAACCAACATCAAACACTTAGAGGTGCAACAATTAATCTATTGTTAATTGACCATTAAATTAATCTGCAGCTATTTTTATAAACAGTTAATAAATTTGAGTCGTTTTTAATTTAAAAAACACTGAAAACACAAAACACTGGTATTTTTATTCATGAAATAAATTTCAGTGATTTAACTGTGCAAATAGCCTCAGAAAGGTTAAATAACTAAAACGTAAGGCTACTGTTTCAAATTTAAAAAAATCAAAAATCAAAAATCAAAGCTCTCACATAGCACATTAAAGTAGCAGAGCACTAAAAGTTTTTGAATTTATGAATGATCCTCTGTCAGAAATAACAGGGGGAAGCATGTAGAAACAGCGGTTCATGGCTTGCAGCTCTCTCTCTTACATTCAAATGGCTTTTTTTTTTGGTATAGTCATAACAAAATACAGTGTTGCCAAAGTAAAATACAGTTACCATATTAGGAACATTTACTGTATATCTTTAAATAATTTTTAAAGAACAAACCTTGTCGTCTACACACAACAAAGCACAAGTTTAGAGCAAATACTCAAGTTAAATACAAAAAAATCTACTGTCTTACATTCAACCACTGTTAAAAATAAATACATAAATAAATACTGTAACTTATGGCTGTACTGCAGCTCTCTGATAGTATCATAAGTGACACAGAGGTCTGGATGTACTATGTTCACATATATTTTTTCTCTCATTATTGTATTTTATTGTAGTTTTATATTGCGTGCAAATAAAAAAAAGCTAACTTAAATAAAGTAACATGAGTGACCAAATATATATTATTGAAGGTCTGAGGTTGTTATTTTAATTAGTTATGTTGTGTTTTAAAGCAGTTATTTGCAGCTTTTCCTCACGTGAATCACTTTCTTTGATAAATTGAAAAAATAAACTTTACTTTGTGTTTTAAACTCTCTCAAAGTCAGACTCTGGTTTTACTGGTTTTTACCTTCTTTTCTGATGTTTTAGCTTTAATCGTAGCTCACTGTGATAGAGTCTTGATTTTAATAGATTTTAACAGATAAATGCTGCTTTTTATAGACATTTAATCTCGCCCAGTCAGTTGAGGGTCCCACGCACTTGAAGGGACACACCCTGGACATTATTCTCTTCACTGGTTTTATTCTTGAAAGTAATTATCTCTGAGAGGCAAACTTATTCATTTCTGACCACAAAGTGTTTCTGATCAGTGTCTACTCATGTTTCTTCTCCTGTCCTCAATACAAACTCTGCTGACGGCTTTCATAAGACACGATCCAAAAACTAAATACGTCTGCAGAACTGTACTAAATACCTTCAACAATACATGTAAAGTTGCACTGGATACCACAGCACCTACAAAACTAAATAACAACAGCAGACAAGCAGAGCTGAAATGTAAAAAGGACCATCTGGTGGTGTCACATGAAATTATGAAAGAATTAGTCCACTTATCAAAAACCAGTAACAGAAGCCAGATCCTCTTATTTCTCTAATAATATTGCAACAAACCGTCAAAACCTCAGAGTCAGAATCAAATCCACTGAATCCGTAATTAATCCTCCTCCTCGTCAACAGATTGAAGCTTCCTCTGTGATCTGTGAGCAATTTTTGTTCTTCTTTACTAATGAAATACATGGAAACATATTCAATGCATAACAATAACAGCACAGAACAACTGTGTTTATCAAACTTCTTCTTTGGGGACCCACTTTTTAAAAAAAATGACAAACCATTGCAACCCAATTGACAACAGGCCTTATCAATAATCTTGGGACGACTTAGTTAGTGCATAATTGAATATTCCTGATCGTTTTTCCCACATCTTATATTATTTATATCGACATGTGAGATTTAAAACATATATACATGTTAAATACTTTATAAATGAGAAATAAATAGTCTGAGTAACCAGGCCATTTCATTGATTTTATTTCCTCTCATGAGGAAAACAATATGGGACATTTTAACCTCCTTCATAAATGAGACAAAATAAGTTAATTTAGGTGTAATTATCTGGCTCATGTTTTTCATCTCATTAGTAAAACAGCGTATATATTTTAAATTCTTTATAAAAGGTGCACTGTAGATATAATTCATACATTTGCAGGATTTCTTTCATAGTCTGTCATTTATTTGGTGACCAAAATAAAAATCTGATAAACTGATAAACTGAACAATTAACCCAAACTGTGAACACAATAACTGCAGGTAGTGAATATTGCATCAGAGGTCAGTTTTCTTTTTTGATCAATTTTCTTCTCTCTCTATTTGCTCTTTGGTTATTTTAACTATACTTTTTTAATGCAGGATGAGGCTGTTTAGCAGAGAGTGAGGGCTCTGTGTTCAAGTCTTCATCATTTTCTTTTTTTTCTTTATATTTAAAAAAAATACTGTACTGTTTTCCTACATCCTTTATAATCAAGAAGGCCTCATGAAAGCAATTTCTACATCTTCAGCAGGAATAGATCCAACATAAAGGTTTGAGGATTAAGACGTTTGTTGGAGCTATTTCATTAATTTGTTTATACTGTGAAAGATTTTGGGTTTTAGTTGTATTTTTTGTTGTCCTCACTAGGGGCACTAAGCACGAGAACAGGTAGCAGGCATATAGGTAGATAGGTGGGTGAGGTCAGGGCATGCACCAGGAAGGGATACGTTTTTTTTACCAGAGCAAGAGAGAGGCAGCATGTGAGAACATGTATGTTTGCTGTTGACTTGGAAATAAACCCTGTTAAATGTGGATCTCACTTGGACATTGGACTTCTTGATTGCTTGAGTACAGCCCAACTGACTGGTGCATCAGTGGCCTTTGCTGTAAGTTTGAATTTTTTTAAGAGACTTCTTTTGCAACAAATAGCCACTACAACATTTATTTTAAGAAAAACGGGTAATACTGATGAATGAACGAAACACATTGTTACTATTTTGTTTGGAAAAAAGTCTCAAACTATTTACTCCAGAGCTGTGGAAAATGTTCTCAGCTTGATATACAGTATATGCTTTTTTTTTTAAAGTTAGAGGAAATGTAGTTTTCTTATATATACTTGATGACCTCTTCTCTTTGTTAAAGGGAAAATATGGCACTTTTCACGCAGACGTCCAGTCAGTGTTGATGGTAAATGTCCTCAGTTAAAGCAATACATTTTTTAGTGCTGCTACACTGACCAAAAAAGTTTAAAGTAATAATTTAAATCTGTTGTTCTCTTTGCATCCAGTGATGTCACAGTGATGTTTATTTATTTATTTATTTACTTATTTATTTATTTATTTATTTGGATCCCCATTAGTAACTACCAAGGTAGCAATTCCTGGGGTCCACATAAGTAAACCTTAGATCATAATGTAAAATAATTTTCAAAAATCAAGGCAAAAGGAGACAAAACAACAAAAAACAATAATCAATAAACACCAATAAAACTACCGATGAAAATAGAATAAAAAATAAAAACAGACAGCAAGACATTTCATTCTGCTCAAAGTAATAATAATACCACTAAAAACAGCATACTGTATAATGCAACTATATAATGTTGGTGTTAAAGACCCCCTCCACAGAAAATCATGTATTTAACCTTGTTTTTCATGTGTTACAAGACATATCAGGAGCGAAATAAGCAGTAAACGCCATCTCTGAGTATTTCTTGCTTTGAAACTGCAGTGAACGAGGGTAGTCTCAAAAAACAGATTCAGTCAGGCTGCGTATATGACATCATAAACCTCAGAAACCAATTACGTTAACTGAGGGGATGGTGCTATAAATATCATTAGCAGTGATGCTCAGCCAACAGGAGAAGCTGAGTGTAGCTAGTTAGCGGGATTAGCTAGCAAAACAGAAAAGCAGCCAGGTGCAGCTACTGAGTGGTAGGGAGAGGGCAGGGATTATTTAGATATTCATGAATCCTTGAATACTAAATGAAGGCAAGGTGTAGAGCTATATGTGGGTCATTTTAACAAGGAACAGGTATTTTAAATTATTTTGCACTTGACTTGGAGTGGTCTTTAAGGAAGGAACTACAGGCAAATTCAGCTTGGATTTCTAGGGTAGCCACCTCTGGGTAGCCAGGGGTGTGCTAGATGAGTATTTTTGTCACCTAATGCCACATTTTGGCTCAGCTGTCTTGGTCAATATAGCACACACTGAAGAACGTATTGCTTTAATTGAGTTTACAATCAGTTTTACAATCAAAACTGACTGCCACATAAAAAGATCCAAATTCCCCTTTTTCTTAAAAACCCTTTCCAGGGCACAGAAAGTGTGTCCCATGTCTGTACTAATATGAAACTAGAGCCAAGGACGGAGAATACTTTTCCTGTGATTAAAACAGAGCCACGATGGTCCATGTACTTAATTAAAAGGTCAGGCGTGTTCGTTTTAACCAATCCTATTATTCCCTAAGCTGGTGAAGAGGTGTTAGCAGTGGGACTGAGAGCAGAGCAGAAACCATCTGCTGCCGCCTCCAACACCGAAGGGTAAATGAAGACATCAGACCAACACAGCCTTTCTTTTTTTTTTTTCTGTCTAAACCTCTTAATTTTTGTCCTGGGAATGGCTTTCGAAATCTTTGTCACTTCAGCTGGTGTGTTTGTAGTGATGAAGTCTGGTTACCACTGACCAGAGGAAGCAAGTATCTCTGCAGTATCTCAGCTGTCAGACATGTTTCTGAAGATGTTTGTGACACGAGGAGCATTTTCTAACGTCCTGTTGCCATATTGTGTGAATTAGATATGGATTTATGTAATCTAGCAGAATCATCTCTGTGAGGAAATAATTGCCGTCTTATCCTCCAGGCACGTGGCCAAGTGGATGCATGAAGTGGGGACGCCAAGCAAGCAGGGAAAGTGCTGCCATTGAAAGAAAAAGAAAAAAAAAAAAAAAACACATTAGAAACAAACCATCAGGTGTGTGTGTGCAGAGGGACGAGCATGCTGTTTGGTGCAGGAGACAGTTGGTAGTAAATGGTTGGCAAATCAAATCTGGTCTGGCATGAGAGGCTGCCCTGAGGGTAAACATCAGGTTCTCTCTGTACGCTTGCTGGTTCACATTTTACACACTCCTGCTCGGTGTTGTGTGCTGTGTTTTTTCTCATCTTAAGATGTTTCAAGGTCGGATTTATTAATAATCACGCCCTTTTTTTTTAGGATGGAGACAAGTCTTTATTATCCACGATAGTCAGTCTACACTCTTAGGACTAAGAGTTCTTATTGAAGGGCTGAGGTTCCATCCAGAGCCATTTGCTTCTGAAAAACTCTTTTTTAAATAAAGGGTTTGCCAAGAGTTCTTTGTAAGAGGGTTCCATTAAGAACCATTTCTAGATGAAAATATCCTTCAAGGATTGTTTGAATCCTTGAAGAACATTTTTGTTGAGGGTTCTTTGTATCATGATATAAAACATCTGTCTGTAGAACCCCCTGAGTGTGTTCTAAATAAAACCTTTAGAATAGGAAAGGGTTATTGGTAGATCCTTAAGGGTTCTCGGTAGATTCTCCTGGGTGGGTTCTACATAAAACCCTTGGAAAATAAAAAGGCTCTCAGTAGAACCCCCTGAGTGTGTTCTAGATAAAACCCTTAAAATATATAAGGGTTCTCAGAAGAACCACTTGATTGTGTTCTTGATAAATCACTTTGAATATAAAAGGGTTCTCATTCAATCCCTTTGGGTGGGTTCTAGATAAAACTTTGCAAGATAAATAAGTTCTTGGTAGGTTCTAGATAAAACTCTTGGAATATAAGAAGTTCTCAGTAGAACCCCCTGAGTGTGTTCTAAATAAAACTCTTGAAATATAAACAGGTTCTTGGTAGATTCTTCTGGGTGGGATCTAGATTAAACCCTTGAAATATAAAAAAGGTTCTCAGTAGAACCCTCTGAGTGTGTTCTTGTTAGCATCCTTAGAGGGTGGAAAGGTTCCTGAGAGGGTTCTTTGTGAAACCATCACACCATAGGGTTGAAAAGAATTTGTTCTTAATGACTTGCCTGGTTAAATAAAGGTTAAATAAATAAAAAAATAATAAAAAGGTTCTGGATAGAACTACTGAAGGGTTCTCTGTAGAACCTGTAATAGGGGTTTCTGGGTAAAACCTTTCACGGATGGTTCTTGATATAACCTTTTATGTTGGGTTCTAGGTACAACTTTCTGAAAGGGTTGTAAGTAGAATCTTAAAAGAAGGTTCTACCAGGAACCAAAAAGGATTCTCCTATTGGGACAAGCTGCAGAACCCGTTATGGTTCTAGTTAACACCTGTATTTCTAAGTGTGTATTTGGGGCTGCAGAGGTGAACTCACCGTGAGTTTAATTAATCTCTCTTTAACTCATATTGACATTAATTAACCTGCAGTCCAGACAGGTCAACTACAGTCGAGTATCGAAGTGTAGTACTGAACGAGCAGAAAATGTTCCTGCTCATGTATTGAAACATTCTGGATGTTTGTGTGAGCTACGAACACTTGGCATTTTATTTTGTGTCTGAGTTTCATTCTGTCAAAGTGTGAAGTTGTGCTTTAATCATTTAGATGAGTTATTACACAGATCTGACTCTCAAACTTTTGGTTCATGACTCCCTCAAATTAAAGCAATTCCTACTTGATTGGTGAACAGTTCAACCAAAGAATGATTTTGTCTCTTTGGGTTGTTTCATGTGATTACATTTTAAGGCAGAAAACTAAGTATAATTTGAAAAATGTGATGGGAGAAATTAGTTTTTTTCTGTCCTAGTCCATCACAAGTGAGTTTTAGGGCAGCATATGTACATGTATGTCTTCATATGATAAGATGCTGAATTATCTCGCTGGGCTTCACAATAAATTCTAGAAAATTAGATTATTTTTTGCGCAAAAGGTCAAAGAACTGAGAAAGGTGTTTTAATCATCAAGAGTCAATTTATTTTCATATTCTAAAATGCAAAGGACATAACAGGATTTGAGAATAAATCCAAGGTTGAGTGCACAAAAATGTTTCACTGCAAGCGATTATGTACAAGAATGAAATCAACAAATCTTTACAGAATTCAACAGGTACTGCATCAATATTTAGAGTCAACTTTTAGAACCTAATAACGTAGACTAGACTGGACTTAGATTCATTTGTACTGAAGATAATTTTTTTTAAACACAGCACATTAATTAATTTACATTTTAGTGAATTAAAAGTGCTGAATTAAAAGTTCACTATCAGTGCATTAAGGACCACTGTATGCTTGTTTTTCATACATTAAAGATTAAAATCCCATCGAGGTAATGACACGTGGCCTAATAAACTGGCCTTTTAGCATTAACATGTGTCCTCTCCATCAGTTTACCCAAACATGCTACCCATGAATACGCTGGCTAGCGATTACAATTTGATTGTACCATCATTGTATAATTAATGTGAACATTAGTGCGTCATATGAGTATTCAAGAATCAATGGTAAACCTTAAATTGTTTAGCTTGTAGCATGAAGAGTAGTGGCCACAAACATTTGGCAACTTTTTTTTGTCAAGCAGATAACCTGTAAGGAACTCTCCGTTCAACAAGTTATACAGAAACACAACTTCAATCTTGGTGTAAATTATTAAGGTAACTGACTCATCCTAAGCCCCGCCCCATTTTGCTCTGTGCTCCAATAACAGTTGAGTAAACTTGGTACCCAGCAGAACCTGGTTGCATCTAGAGGGGAATCTCAGACCTGCAAAATATCTCATGAGTGATCATCTTGACCAAAACCATGATTTTCCCCCTAACCCTAACCAAGCGTTTTTGTCCCTTTTTAACAAGTGTTGTCACTTAATAAAACATAATTAGTTTGTACAGTGTGCATAATGAAGAAACAATGCATACAAATTGAGACTTTCACAAATCAAGGGTTCCCATCTAGATATGACAGCAGAACTTCGGTCAACTTCCTGCTCATCTGTTTCCTGTACTTAGATATGCTATGTGCTTGGCTCGCCTATGTTGAAACGAAAACCAAATTTTGAAGATGGTTAAGAGATGTTGCTGGAGGACCTGTAAAATTAACATATATGCAGGTTAGCTAATATTGGCAAAATGCTAGCTAACTAGCTAGCTAACAATTTATGTAGATTGGCTGGCAAATTAGCTATTGTTTTTCAAACATTAACTATCAGATGTGACTAGCTAGCTAACAATTGATGTACATTAAAAAGCTAATTAACTAGCGTTTTGCTAAAATGATCTATTAGTTGCGTAAAAATGGAAAAATTCCCCTGCAACCTAAAAGAGATTCTAGTCTGTATAACTCTAACCAAGGTCAACTATGACTCTTTCTGTAAGAAATTTTTGATCCATGGAGGTTTTATGTTTGTTTCCTAGAACTGAGAAAGGCAATTTAAAAATCAGTGAAATCCTAACAATACAAAGTCTAAGGGCCGAGTGGGGACTCATGGGTGCTCAGTGCGCCACATATCCAGAAAGTAAAACCAGAAGTAAGAAAACTTTTTTGGAGTTTGTGTGGAGTGAGCAATTCTCACTGAACTGAACGGGCACAATCTTTGTGTTCAGTATCCAGTTCATTATCTGTGCACAAACATAACTATCTAGCTGACGACTGATGTAGATTAGCTTGCTAGTTAGCTAGGGTTTTTCTAACATTAGCTAACTTTTACAGGTCCCCCAGCAACATCTTTTATCCATCTTTAAATTTGTTTTTCTGCTCAACATAGACAAGCTTACCACATAACATATCAAAGTACAGGAGACAGGAAAGGAGAAAGTTGACTGAGGTTGTCATTGGAGCACTGAGTGAAAACGGGCAGGACTTAGGATGGGTTAATTAGTCAAAAATTAGGGCTGGGTGATATGGACACATCCTCATAAAGATCAGTGTGTAACTGTGTCTTTTGTTTTTTTTACAGTGTTTGGACCCCAGTAAACCCACTCGCAGGTCAAGCTACCATGTATTTTTGTTCATTCCACGTCAGTTAAATAATGTTTCTGGAAATGTCCCCATTTTAGACACATACATATGTTCATTTTCATAGAAAGACAACAAAACAGTCGCGTAATGAACCGACCAGGTGACGATAATTGGACAATCCAGCCAGAGAAAAATGAGTTATAACATGAGCGATGAAGGATATTTATACACTTTGATCATCACGGTTAATGTAACTCACCCAGCCCTAGTTTAGTTTAACCCCATGACAAATTTGGGACTGATCACTTTTTCTTCCGGTGTCAGTCCATGAAACAACACTGCATTTTGCTGGAATTATGCCTCTACTGAATACAAGATACAATGGATTGGAAAGCTATAATTCAGTTCAACACTATGCGTGCTATAGAAGAGAAGCCAAAAACACTTACTATCAGTTTAAATTAAATCAAATATGAAATCGACCATTTCTCAGAACACAGATGAGTTTAAATACATGACTTACACAATTCTTCTTTTTTTCAAACCTTCAGTAGGGAATAACGAAAGTGCTCTGGTCAAACCTGTAAAAAAATAATTTATACACACCCCCGTCGTCTGACCGGAGGGTTTGTCACAAAATTGTTGACAACTGTTTTGCTTATTGATGGTCCTCCTCTCCCCATTCACTCTGCTGCTCCTTGCCCTCACTCTGTGTTAGTTGTCATTTGTTAAAGGGAAGGCAGGCCGGCAGTATGACGGTGGAACAGGCTGGGCCTGCTAAGGGCTCTGCCACCTCTCCCTCCAACTCTGTCCATGTTCCTTTCTCTGGGCTGTAGCAGATGGTAGAAGACTTATAGGCCCCCTGAGGAAAAAAGAAAATCAAGTCATTCTTCTTAGTGCTGTTTGGATTTATAAGCGTGGAATGGAAAAACTCCGGTTTATATAAATGCATGTAGTCAAAAACAGCAGAGACAACTTTAAAGATTAAGTTTGTATTTTTCTTTTGTCAACAAATTCCATGAAATGACCAAAACCAACAATGAACTGATCCTACTAACAAATATTGCCTGTGTAGCGGAAGCCAGATATAGCTTATTGCTCTGTGCAACAGACCTCCGCTGTTGTCCAAAAACTATTAAAAACACATCAATGAGCCACAATGTTGCATCGGACAACATGTTCCTTCATTATCATGAACACACACAGTAGTTTATTTTGAGTCAGTCTCACACCATACTATCTTGCAGTATGTATTAAAAGTGTTAAATCCAGTATTTATTCCTGTTTGAGTACAATTCGATAAAAACTACAGTGCCCAGATATTACAGAACTGTATTATACAGGTCTGATTATGTACTATACAATATAGTATACTTTACTCAAAGTGGTAATTATTGTATGAAAATTATACAACAACAAAGCAACTGTTTTAAAAGCTGGATATTTTTATATTGTTTTCAAATACTTGAAACTACATGTACAGCAAATACATTGTCCTGCTGTATACTAAGAACTTCTATTAGTCTGGCAGTGACTTTCAAGCATTAGGGAAAATGGAACCGACTGCACTATCAGTGTTTTCTTAATGCATTTCATTGTGAACTAATTTCTGGATGCACTAATTTCTGAAAAACAATGCAGCAACATAAGTGTGTAGGCTTAAGCTCAGACTGTTCTTTAAAAAAATTCATATCAAACGCATATTAGATCTGTTGTTACATCAACATCTACAGAAAATACATTTCATTGTTACATTATGTTGAATGCTATTAATTAATATAACAAATTATTTCATTGCACACACGTTATTCCCTGACTTTTGTTTGAAGTTTGACAGGTTTTACTAATTCCATAAATCCTGAAAAACAGGATTTATTAAGAAATGAGCCACTGACAGGTTTGGGAAGTCAAAAAGAACTGAAACAAACGCATTGTTGGTTTTGGCCTTTTCATTTGCTGATGGTGCCAAAACACTGTATAAAGGCTTTTGTCAGCCTTGTCTTTCCAAATCTAAAATAATCCGATGTGATGTGTAAGAACATACCATGCTCCAGCTGTAGCCACCCACGAGGAAGATGCTGTCATCCAGGACAGCACATCCCGGGCCGCTGCGACCCTCCAGGATGGGCGTCTGCAGGATGTTCCACTGGTCAGCTTTCGGGTCGTAACATTCCACCAACATGACATCTAGATGGGAGAAACCTTTGTGAAAGAGGAAGAAAAATCATCTTAAAATAATGTCAGTACTTCAGTTTATCCCCTGCAGTTAATGTGCCCTGTAATTTTAGTTCCAGATTACGCTAAAAAACTTTTTGTTTGACTTTAAAAGCCTTGAAAAGACATTTTTGCTTTTTTACTCTAAGCACTCTTCTTACTGTTTTTTCAGGGGGCGGGACTGCAAACAGATTGTGATCAAACCAAACCCACACAGTCCTGATGAAGCAGATCAGGTGATAGAATGGATTCTTTTCTGTCCCAACTTAATTTTGTTCAACGTGACTCAACTGATTGTTGCATTGATTGTCAGGGATATTTAATGTTACAGAGAAATGCTTTGAAATGAAGTTCTGAATGTGGTGTGTCAGATGCAGCTAACAGGCCCTGTCATTGTACACTGTGTCCAGTTTAATATACTACCCATCATTCTATAAACCTGTTGCTCACTTAATATACTGAGAGCAACATGATAGCCACTATCTGCAGGTAAATACAGGAGAAAAGTAACATATGACACGCTGACATCTGGATCTGTCTAAAGAATATTTGTTTTCTGTCCTCATTCCTTTCAAGGCCTCTGAAGCCTGGTTGATTATATTTACAAGCATCTGCTGCTGTTCGTGAAAGTACCAGAACATCGCCACAATCTGAAGGCTAGGCCTTTTTATTAATATAGCACATTTCACTACAGATAAACCCAATGTGTTTTACATTAAAATGGATGTAAAAACACACCCACACAGTGAAGACAGTTAGGAACCCACAGCTATGGCAGGGACCACACTCTTATCTGTCGTTATATATCCATAACAGCATTTCTCCTAGTCAAAATTGTATTCTCATAAGTCAGAATGGTAAATAAAGATATCCACACTATCAGTCTTACTAGTATAAATTGTATTTCAAGTTTTCTACAACTTGTATTGTATTTTAATAGCTACACTAGATATATCCTGCAGATATCTGCAATTAAATTCTTCCTGCTTCAAAAAGAACAATTCAAATATCCACAGTGACATTCTTCCTACCCACAGCTGTCATTTCAGATATCTGCAACATCATTTCTCTTAGGACAAATTATGTCACCTTTGCCATTCATATGTATTGGGCTTTTAATGTCAGATATCCACACATTTTTGATATCTAGAATGAACATATTCGTTATCTGCAATTGAATTCTTACAACTCAAACTCAATTTCAGATTAGAGTCCAACTGTTACTAGTCCTAATTTTAATTTCACACATCCAAAATAAAAAAACCTTTGCAGAAATAATACATTGTGACAGGTAAAAATGTAATTACGCATATCCAGAATTAATATTATCACTAGTTAAAATGCAATTTCTGGTATCTGCAATGCACCTGCAGATAGCCACAAATGTATTATGGATATCTGTTGAAAGGGTTTTCATATGGATAATTCAAATTATGACTAGTAACAATGACAAGTATCTAAGTACTAATCATTCATTGCTGTACTTAAGTAGAGTTTTCAGGTATCTGTACTTTACTTGACCACTTTTTATTTTTACTCCTGACATTTTATCCCAAATATCAGGCCTTTCTTCTCCTTACATTTTCAGAATAGGCTCATTACTTTAGTTTTAATGCATTTGAGGGGAATTATTGGTTATTTTATTTGACATTATTGCATGCTGCCTCCCCAACACCGAAGACCGATTTCAACCTAAATAGATGGGACAATAACACATAAAAATGACAACTCCTTGGTGTATCCAAAGCCAGTGCATATTACGCGTGACACAACAAGATGAAATTGACATAACAAGACAAAACAGAACAGAAGGAGGCTTGACCGAAATGGTGAGGTTCAGTTTACTTTGCACAGAAAAACCTAGTAGAAACGTTCCCCAGAGGCCTAGTTTTTACTTTGCTATGCTTTGAGTACATTTCAGAACATGTACTTTTTCACTTTTAATTGAGTACAGAAGCTAAATAAGTAATTCTACTTCTACAGAGTATTTTTACACAAATATATGTACTTCTACTTGAGTACAGAATGTGTACTTTATTCTGTTTTTCCAAGGAAGAATTTTAGTGCAGATACCCAGAATGTTCGTTCCAAACAAACATGTAATTGTGGATATCTGAAATTAGACGCCCAATACACATGAGTGGCAAAAGTGACGTCATTTGTCCTAGGAAGGTTTGTTATTGTGGATATCTGAGGTGCTCTTTTTGACTAAGAAGTAATTAATTACGGATGTTCAATACAC
This sequence comes from Lutjanus campechanus, assembly GCA_027495735.1. Taxonomy (NCBI): domain Eukaryota; kingdom Metazoa; phylum Chordata; class Actinopteri; order Lutjaniformes; family Lutjanidae; genus Lutjanus; species Lutjanus campechanus. The sequence continues at coordinate 30,591 of JAJHUR010031193.1, read as the reverse complement.
ATCCAGTCTAGTCATTAAATGTTAAAACACCTTGCCTTACACATCCACAAAATAGACCACAGACAAAGACATGCACACACACACACACACACACACACACACACACACACTGAGTAATGAATCATGAGCCTGAGAAAATGGAAAAAAAAAAAATCAATTTGCCTTTGAATGTGGATACAGTTGTGACAGATCTCAGCACACTTGGAAAAGTTGGAAAGTTTCAATGAGCTGAACTTGAAACTGTGGCAGCGAGAAGCCAATTAGAGTTTGCAAATTGTACAGCATGTACAGTATATGTACATTTAACGGTCTTTAAAATTAGCAGTGAAAGACTGTATTATGAAAAGCTGCTGTCTTTTCATAATTCCTTTTCAAATGCCAGCCATTTCTGTTTTGCTGATCAAACACAACATGCACAACACAAAACAGCCATTCAGTTGTTTGTTCAGTTTTTTTTTCATTTTGTACCTTGAATGATGAAGAGTGAAAGAGAAGAGCGAGTATAGGTCACAGAGTGTAATAAAGGTCACGTCATGCTCATAATGGCAGCATCTCTTTCACACAGCTTTGAACAAAATAAAAAAGTATCAGTCTTCACCTGTTTTCTGTTCATTTCCTGAAACACTCGAGTCCTTACCTTTCAAATGGTTTCCACCAATAGCATATAGGCGATCGTTCATTCCAGCCAGGGCATGAATGGCACGCTTTGTGTTCATATCCTGTTTCCGAGCCCACACATCCATTATAGGGTCATAACAGTAGAGCCAGGACACGTACTCTCCATTGTGAACTCCTCCTGCAACAGGCAGAAACACGACTACACCTTTAATACTGTGACACACTGGTTGCTCATGAAATGTACTCTATAGGGCAAACTGATGCATGCTGATCAGTGACAGTCCTTAATGAAAAATGATTGATTCATTCCTGAACCGTATAATTAACAGGGTTCCCATGTTGAAATATACTGTAAAATTATATCTTTCTTTTCTTTTAATGCTACCCAGTCACGTGTTTACAGAGAAACTTTGGTTTCTGGCTCTTTTGACTGATGGCAGTGCGTCACAGTTAATGGTGCCTTTTCCAACCACCTCTATTCAAACACAGGTTCCACTCAAGGTTGTTGCCTTTGTTCCCTCCTTTTAGTTTCATATAGTAATGACTGGAGTGCTGCATAATACAGTACAACAGTCACGTCACAAAGTTCACTGATGATTCAGTGATAGTCAGCTTTTGGAAGAGGAGGATTTTAGTTTACGACTTTCTGCGTTGATGTGATGAGTCTTTGACTGTTTTAAATGTCACTAAAACAAAAGGTATTATATAGTTCAGACAGCCAAAGCACTGTATGGACTTCAAACTAAATTATATTGAGTTGGTTTTAAAATATTTGCATTATGGCATTGCACCATACCCGAAAGTTTTCTCTAAAAATCTGGTGACAATTGCATCAAAAGGGTACCCCCAGTGCTGAAGCCAGGATTTTAGAAATACTGAGGTCATGAGTCCCTGCTAGTAGGGGGGTTAGCGGCACACCCCCCTAAGAAAATATTGAAGACTAAAGTACAAAATACAATAATCATTTAGGAAATAATGTCAGTGTCAACACTTAGATGAAAATTGTACTGTACTAGTTTGTAAATTTTTTTTTTTAACTCTTGGGTGTGGCGTAGCCAGACGGAGACTTTGCTGGTTTCTACACCAGCAAAAATGTTGTGTTCAATATAAAGAAAGGAGGTGCTGGAAATTTTTTGACTTGGAAAATTAGAATTTGATTCAGCCTTTTTTTTCTTTTTTCTAAAAAATATTACTAGCATGTTCCACAGATTCAAGGAAGTTGCATAAAATTGTTGAAAAGATACACAGGCCTGATACTACATTAAATGTAATTTAAAATGCTGTAAATGTAATTCTTGTCATTCCAAATGACCCAGAAGAGACTCTACATACATGCAAACATTTTTATTTTGGACATTATCAATCAATTAGATTACTATTTAATCTTTAAATATTTAGTAATTAGAATTAGAATTTCAGAATGTAGTATTTTTACTTTAATCTAACATTTTACTAAATATACATAATATACAACAACATTTTTGTTTAAAGGTGAACTCCACTGATTTCACACATCACAGTTTGCTTATTGGTCTATAGGTTATATAAAACCATTTGTGGTTCCAGAGAGAACTTCTGTTGGGGCTGAAGACCACAACTCTGAAAATGAAAAAGTGAGTTCCCCAGACCTCTGTAGCAGCTCACCTTCTCTGATTAAGGCTACATTAACTGCAACTAACATAACACACCTGAATCTCTGACCAAACTGTCAGTGGCCAAGTTGCATGTACTGTATGGAATAAAAAAAGATGATATCTCTGATTCCGCTGCATTTTTTTGATCCTGTTATAGGAGTGCAATGCTGAATCAATGCTCTTTTAACACAATATTATTGTATCACATTTGATGTTTTTGCTCTGTTTTAATTTATCTTGTCATATGGTAAATGGACTTGCATTTATTTAGCGCTTTTCTCGTCTATCGACTACTAGTGCTTTCTACGACTTCATGTCACATTCACCCATTTGCTCACCCAATCACACACACTGATGTAAGACCCATCTCGCCCAAGGACACTTGGGTCTGACATGCAGACAGGAGGAACCACAGATCGAACCGCCAATCTTCCGACTAGTGGATGACCCGCTCTACCTCTCTACCCGAGCCACAGCCGCCCCTTGATATATTGTCTATGTTAACATTTCAGATAGAGAGGTCACTTATAATAGGATTTTACACTTTTATCTTTGTGGTAAGATGACTACATTTCCAGTTTTTGTCATTACTCCTCAACTTTTATTTATTATGTTCTGTGTGTTTTGGAATTGTGTAACTTGTATTCAGACCTTTTACTTAAATAAATGTAGAAATATCATAATATAAACATAATCCATTACAAGTCCTGCATTCAAAATATTTCGCAAGTAAAACTACTTAAGTATTATCAGCAACATTTAAAATGAAGTGCTCATTACAGAGCAGAATGACTCCTGTGAGTGTTGTATTATTATGTACAGTATTAAGTTAACGAATTATAAATACTGATGCATTTCTGAACAAGCAGCACTTCAGTGTTGTAAAGTATCATGATGAAAACTAATTTAACTACTTAATATAACTTTTGGGTAATTTAATCCAGTGGTTCCCAACCATTTCCCTTGAGGGGCCCATTTTCTATCAGTGAGTAAACTGACAAACCCTGACTCAGTGACATATTTTATGGATATTTCATATTATATTGAATGCACAATGATAACAGTACAGAACAACTGATGGACTCTATTTTTAGTAACTTCTTATGTGTGTTTTTTCCATTTTTTTCCCCAACAATCCTAGGCTTCTATTTTGACACATTCTTCTCCCCGATGCTTGGCCATTAGTCTACTAGCTCTATTGTTGTTTTAACTGTGACATTTCTGATGTTTGACGAGGTTTAGCAAATAGTGAAGGTTCTGTGTTCAGATCTTCACCATGCCCTTGTCCTGTGACTTTTTCAAAAATGTACATCTTAAATAATAATCTATATGTTAAAATTAACAATTCCATTTAGTTTTATTTACATAAATGAATGAAATGCTGAGATACTGGCCTACTGTACATTTTCAAGTATTTGTGAAATTCAAGAATACCTTGTGACCCCCTCTGAAGCTTTGGTGGGCTCAAGTAGGGGTTGAGAACCAGTGATTTAATCCATAACAATGCCTTATATTTTATAAAGTGATCACGTTTTGTATTCAAAATCTTGTAGTAACTGTAGCTGTCAAAAAATGCACCTGGATGAAAAGTAAACTATTTCTTTCTACACTGTAATGGAATATGGAAATACTCTAAATGCTAAAAAGTAAAACTACCTCAAGTTTGCGTCTGAGTAGAATGTACTTTGTCACATTCCTTACTGCTCTATACTGTTTTATGCTGTACTGTGTATGTGCTTATACTTGTTGTTTACAGTCACTGTTTTAATATGACAACAAAAAAAATCTAGCTGTGATAGTAACAGAAGATGATTAACTGATATTATTACCTGCTGGGCCAAATACTTACAATAATGTTTTAGAGGACAGATTTTATGAACATCAGGCACCTTCAAAAAACATTTTTATATATTTTATGAAGTAGAGGGTTAATAATTACGACAAAAGAAGATGGTACAATGAGTCAGACTGAGTGACAGGTTCTATCCTGACCTGATATGTAGATCTTGCCGTTGTGTACTGCTCCTGCATGTGCAGCCAGAGGCTGCGGCAGAGACGACACGTAGTTCCACTCGTTCGTCTCCAGATTGTAGGACTCCACGCTGGAGAGGTAGCCGCTCTCGTTCCTCCCACCAATCACATACAGGTGCTTATCCAGGCGGCAGGCAAAGAAACTGGCTCTCCTGAGGAGGGAAGTGTCAACCAGACAACAACATTAAACCGGCAATGATAAAATTTACTTTCGGATTCTCTGCAGTTTGTGTGTAAGCTGGAAAGAACAGAATTGAAATAAGTTAACTGGTCAGGGTTAGTTACTTGTTTACCAGCTGTGAACACCTGCTTTCATACCAGTGTAAAGGAAGTACTTTTTCTTTTAAAGACAGAGTTGGACTTTTAAAAAATATTCAAACTTCACTAAAATATATAGAAATTTAAAGATAATATACCAACAATCATATGTTTGGTCATGACCTTTGTTACACATCTATTGGTTGGAAATCTTTACCTTAATTTCAGTTTGTATTAGGACCCGGTTTGAGCCAACAGCAATCACAGCACTGCTTCCAAAATATATGGCAGACTTTGTAGCGTTTGTTATCTTACTAGCCAAATGTCTGATTTTTCTGAGGTGGAATCACCTGGACCCATACGTTAAAGGCCATACGTAATATAGGGCTTGGTAATATATCGATATTGTATCGATATTGTGATATGAGACAAGCTATCGTCTCAGATTTTGGATATCGTTATATAGTAATATGACACAAGTGTTCTTTTCCTGGTTTTAAAGTTTGCATTACAATAAAGTGATGTAATTATTTTAACTTGCCAGACTGTGGCTGTTTTATTATTTGCATTTACCCACTTAGTGATTCTATCCACATTACTGATCATCATTTCTCAAAATCTAATTGTGTTAATATTCTGTAAAGCACTGACAGTCAACTCTAAAAAATTTAATGCATTATCGATATCAGGATATTTGGTCAAAAGTAATGTGATTTTTGATTCATATCACTCTCCAGTAATAGAAAGAATTATACAGCGTTTAAACTTACTTGCACTTTATATATTAATGCTTGTATGCAAACTTATAAAACAAATCTTATGATAAAAATACTAATTAAAAAAAATCTAATAATTTTCCACCTTTGATGTTTGTTTTCTTTACATACAGTATGAATTATTAGCAGTCAGTCTTTCTGCAGTTTTTCCACGACCCCTTAACAGCCTCTTATTACATCATCAGATGTACTGTCAAAAACAATAAACAATCTGTATTCAAGCTTACCTCTCCTGCATAGGAGGCAGCTGTATCCAACTGTTGAATCTGGGATCATAGCGGCTGACAAAATTAGTGCTGTGCTTTCCTGCAAAACAGATATAATCATAATCAATGACACTGATTACTCAAATGACTTAGTTGAGTGAGTCTTTATGGTATGGTACAGACTATGGCAGTTCTCAGTTCTGACTGGCATCCTTTGCCAAAGTCCTCGTTACATACCAATTACCAATGAAATGCACAACTGTGACTCTGCAAATCGTCCTTTAATATAAACATGTTATATAAAAATCTCCACCCACACATGATGATTTTCAGTTAATATATGCTGCATTTACCCACCATTAGAGTTAACAAGTGTTAACTGATGTCTTGTTTTTCCAATCATAGAATAATCTACTTTAGTTCAAAACATCTTAAATGATCTCTGCTGATGTGTTTTGGTATTGTGGTGAGTCTTTTTTTCTCAGAGCTAAATTAACACGACTGATTTCACTACATGCAGCACTGCGCTTTCCTGATACTTGGTGGAACAAGTATAAAAGGACAGCATTTTTTGATCATTTACAGTCTTTGTTTCTTACTATGGCGGTGCATTACCACCATTTCACAAAAAGCACTCTTAACACTTCTACACTACAAATATTTCAGTGTTAATAACAGTTATTTTTCAAAGCCAATTATTGACAAGTGTTGATTGGAGTGTTGTTTGTCCACTCAGAGCTGAACTGGCTCTAGGATGAGTGTTTGAAACTACGTGTTACATTAACTCTGAGGGGTTTGAACTTCCATCAACTCTGGCTCAGAGCGCTCTCTACATTAAGTAAACAGTGACACATTTGTTGTTGAACGTTGTGTGACGTTCAGTCCGTGGCGTTACTGTACCATTGGGGTTCCACTGGTCCTCTCCGCCCAGCAGCAACAGGAAGTTCTCCACCTCCACCACGCAGTGATGGGCGCTGTTGTAAGGCATTACTAGACAAGACACAAAAATCAAAGGCATCAATCCCTGAAACATGTTAATGCTGTAGGTCAGTAGTTGGCCAACAGTACCACAGTGAGACAATTTTAGCCCTTCCTTTTATACAATAAAAACTTGCATATGATTTCTTCAAGGACTGTACTGTAAATAAAGACAAGGCAAATGTAAACTCCAATAAACATGACCTTTTATCATCAAATACCCCAAAATGAAGAGTGGCATGTAAACCAGGTTATTTATACTGTGGACAACTATAAACCTAACACTGGAGCTGAAATAAAGTACACGAAATAATACTTGATTTAAATGAAACAAGTTCCCCATGAACACAGTTTTAATTCCATGGTTTTAGCCTATTTAAAGGGATAGTTCCCATTATTTGAAGTGAGGTTGTATGAGGTAGATACATAATCAGTGTATTACTACCTACCATCTACTGATGGCAGTTGGCACACCTCCAGTTTGGAGAAGCAGCAAGAGCACTGGTGTATGAAGCTGAGCAATGTACTGCTGTGGAATATGGTCTGCAGCTAAACAGATTTTCGCCACCTTTAAAATTCAGTTTAAATGTACACTATATTTAGAATATTTTCACAACTTTTCCTTTACTTCAAAGCCAAATATTTCTCTCTCCAGACCAACCACATCCCATTGGCAAAATCAGTTATTTTACCTCTCAGTACAAGGGAGGTGCTGGTCTACCGCTGCCTCGATCAATTAGTTTGTTTGTGTTATTGTGTCACTTCACTGTTTCAAAATGATTGTGAGTTTGGACTCACCAAAGTCACAAAATAATACAAACTAAAAGATCGAGGCAGCAGTAGACCTGCAACTCCGGTGTTCTGTGAGGTAAAATTATTGATTTAGCTAAAGGAGTCTGGTTGAGGGCAAGAGAGTGATATTTGGCTCATAAAACATCTGTAAAGCAAGGTAAGCAGTGGAAATATTCTCAATATAGTGTACATTTAAACTGATATTGACTTTTTTTGTGGCTAAAATACGTTTTGTTGTTGACCCAGTCCACAGAAGTTCATTGTTTAGCATCTGTGCTGCTCCTCTCTGCTTCTCCAAACTGGGGCCGTGCCCACCGCCATCTGTAGGTAATACACTGACTATCAATAAGTACTTCATACAACCCCACTTCAACCAGAATTGCCTCTCATGAACACAATAAGTGGTGGTTTAAAAAAAAATAGTGAGCTGATAACATTTTTTCTCAGGCAAGAACAAAAACACTACTTTCATTCATCCATAAATGAATAAAGCCACTGTTTATTATGTGTGGAAAACCAATCAATGTCATCTACAGTCATACAACAGAACATACAATCTTGTATGAGTTACTTACATGAGTTATTTTTTTAGGCAAATGACTATATAAACATAAACTGCTTTAACTTTGTTAGTACGTAACATACCAAAAAATAGATCTGCCCTCAGATATAATCTTAAAAAAGCTTATAGCTTATAAGCTTTATAAATCGATTTTATTTTTAAATAAAATTAGAAAAATACTCAAACAAACAAAAAATGCACTGTAAAATTACATTGACCTGTCTTTGAAAAAAGCTTTAAAAAACTGGCTCTGCTTGAAGATTAATTGCTGATGCCTGATACAGGTCTACTGATCTGGGCAATAAATGTTAGTCACAATGTAATTATTGATATAAACTCTACTGGGTTAATGGGTTAATAGTACGTCACTGGAAGTAAGCAACAGTCCCTACTCATACAAATTGTGATAGAGAAGTGATGACGCATTTAGATTTAGACAAAATAAAATTCTCATTAGGTTCTCTAAATATATATACAGTACATATAATATATTTATAAATAACTTTAACCAGACCAGATGCAGAAATATTAACACCATCTTCACTACTAGTTTCCCACATACTCTTTGGTCACACTCAATTACAGAAACAATACAGACAGACCCTCTAGAGATACACACATTGGTTCACTCTCAAGGGTTTTAGACACCCATCCCCTTTTTATTTTTATTTATTTACTTTTTATCTTCATTTTTATTTCATTCAGTATCTTTTTGACAACACGCTCTCCTGTGTACTGTACATTTACATTATGAGACATATATTGTTTATCATAAATGTGTAATTCCAAATGTTATACTTTGCATGGCCTTTGATGTAGAGAGATGTGTTTTACATTTCAACTGTTAAAACCACACAGAAACAGTTTTAATATAAAGTAGATGTTAAAATATCAACAAAATGTTATCTTAACTTTTCAATGAGCAGTATTTGTACTGACAGTGTTTCTCATTCTGTGACTGTTTTTATTCTGTCATGCTGCGTGTCCTATTGTTCAAGTGTTCATAGTTACAAGTACATGTTAATGTCAAGATTGATTTAATTTGCAATATACTCATCACAGCAACAGGCGTTTGTTGCAGTGACACAGGCAAACACAATCCTCAGTGTAAGCCAGTGTTATAGGATTTATTTCCTCTCTTCATTGCTTTTGTTTGGTAACCTTCCATTCATCCATCTACAGGAAGTGATTTCTTGGGGGGAATCAAGCCTGTTGACTCTCAAACTGGAACAAATGAAAGCATGCAGCAGAGTAAATGGTCTACTGTTTGTTATGACAATAACATCTATCTATCTATCTATCTATCTATCTATCTATCTATCTATCTATCTATCTATCTATCACACTGTAACACTTTTCTTTCCTCTTCCTTCAGCAATGAAATTGGGGTTCTTCCTACACTGACATCAGTATTGGAAATGTTTCCCATACAGCCTAACATACTGGATCAGGTGTTGGCGAGTGTGTGAGTCTTTTAATTTATTAACCCCAAAATGGAACCCTGCTACTTTCCAGCACCGTCCTGCATGGTAAATTCTTGCTAACCTGAGCCAGGCCATACAACAAGAACAACAACCGTATTACATCCATATAGTGTTAGCAGAATACAGCTGTTAAATAATAATAATGATCACATATTTTAACAATATTAAAATTTATTTTTAACACATTCTTATCAGATCAGTACTTGGTATCGGCTGAAAAGCTAAGTTCAGGTATCAGAATCGCTATCGGAAAGGAAAAAATGGGACTGGAACATCTCTGATTAAAATATGCCACAGCAGCTATTCATCTAGTAATATACTGAGTACATATAATAAACGTGATCTTTAGTGCATTGTAGTCCTCATCATGTGTTAGCTCACGTTAGCATAAATGGCTACAAGCCCACAGCCCACAGAACCCGTTGTGGAGGACATTCCCCGTTTGTGTATGTTTTTGGTGCTCCCTCCTCTCCTCCATCTTCTTTTGCTGAAGTGACCCCATTGAGATGTAGAGAAATGGTCTTAGGTGACAGTCATAATGAACATGATCGTGTTCACTCAATAAATCTCAGGCCCGGTGCTTTTTGAGCACAAATCAGTGAAATGTTAAAGCCCACCTGTCTGTCTCCATCAGTCATTTCCACTGTCACCTCCCCAACGCCTGATGGATCACAGTTGCTGCAAAATTAGACAGCCTTGAATCTCATTTCTTTCCAATTGGCCTCTCCCTGCAATCTCACTCTGGCTGGCTGACATGTGCCGGTCCTCTATGGGAGGGGAAGTCTCAGATAGGAACTAATACTACATACACTAAACACAGCTTTATCTCGAACGAGGGGATTAGGTTGCCTGCCTCCAGTGCACCTCAAAGACGAGTGCCATATGACTGCCAAATTCCCTTACATGCTATTTACATTATCATTCAGTCAGCAGTATATAGGACACGGATGGGCGGCTTTTTATTTGATGTCTAGCGACTTGTACTCATACTAAAAATCATCTCTTGTACCCATGTGAAAAGAAGATTACTGCTTTACAGTATGTCGCAGGCTACAGTGTGAGGAGTGCTGAGGGAGGATTTGGGACTTTGGTCCTACCTATACACTCTTAGAAATAAGGGTTCCAAAAGGATTATTCCTGAAAGCCTGAGGTTCTACCCAGAATCATCTGCTTCTGAAGATGATTCTGAAGAAACGGTTCAACAAGGCTATAAGACTAAGGGTTCCACTAAGAACCCTTTTCATCCAAAGAACCCTTTTTTGGAAGAAAGAGTTCTTCAAGGATTGTTGAAATCACTGAAGAACTCAAGGCTTCTTCATACCATGACATAAAAGGGTTCTCTGTAGAACCCCTTAGGTGGATTCCAGATAAAACCCTTGGAATATATGAGGGTCCTCAGGAGAGACCCCTGCGTGGGGTCTAGACAAAACCAGTGGCTGGATTCTGCATGAAACCCTTGGAATATAAAATAGTTCTCACTACAACCCCCTTGGTGGGCTATATGAAACCCTCAGAATATAAAAATATTCTCCGTAGAACCTCCTACTGTATGTGGGATCTAGATAAAGCCCTTGGAATGTAAGGGGGGGTTTACCTGATCTTCCTTGGTGGGTCCTTGATAAAACCTTTGGAATATAAAAGGGTTTGCAGTAGAACCCCATGGATAGATTCTTGTTAGAACTATTGTACCACTGAAGGGTTCTCCTTTAGAAACTCTCATAAGGGGTCCTGGATGGACCCTTTCACAAATGGTTTTAGGTATAACCATTTATGTTGGGTTCTGAGTAGAACTCTCTGGAAGGTTCCAAGTGGAACCTTTATAAAATGTTCTACCAGGAACTAAAAAGGGTTCTCCTATGGGGACAAACTGAAGAGCCCTTTATGATTCTAGTTAGAACCTTTATTTCTAAGAGCGCACAGGTTCCTCATATGCAGGTTGGAGGTAGAGTACAATAATTGGCAAAATAACACGAAAATAATGACACATATGGGTTATTTTTCCTTCTACAATGTGTAAGAATTATCGCCTGATAAGAGGGTGAAATTGATCTAACTATCGCTGAAATCCTTTACCAACCCCAGGGGTGAACAGCCATAGGAGGACAGGATGAGCACGTCCTCTCTGAGATGGACGCCATCACTCCAGTCTACAGTGAGCTCTAGGGCTCACTAGAGGGAGTCAGAAACCTCTGCATAGAGGCACAGTCGGGGTTGGTTGAATGACTCCACAGCTAATGCACCACTGCTGCTCGAGCTCTGACGTGCCTCTAACACCATTACAATTGCATCCCACTGAGCTGAATTCCTTTGTTCTAGGCCATGCTGCGTGGATGAGGTCCATTTCCGAGTGGGAGATTTTAATATCAGGTCGGTTTAAAGAAGAAGAGGGGGGAACGGTCCAGCATTGTGGCTGAGCCTGTGCCTGCCTTTGTCTTGTGTTCCTCCACGCTGCTGTGGGTACACTAGATGGCAAACTTTACACTGGAATCAGCGAGCACAGAAGATCTATCCGACACAAACGAGAGGGATCAGATTCTTCCCAAATTGTGTTGATGAATGTCTTAATCAAAGGCTGTCCCTCTCAGGTTTCGCCTCATTGAAAAGTTATGATTGAATGTTAATAATCTTCTATTCCACATCCATTGTGTGGAGGCTACATCAGATGGTCACTGATGTGTTGAGGGGATGATTTTGCAGTTTTGTCCTTCCACTTGGCCACGGACCATTTGAGTGTTAACTTTTTAGTTTTGAGTGATGGAAATCCCTGTTGACCTTTTGCTTGTTGCAGTTTATACCCATGAGTGTGAGTTAATGAGAAAATGACAACATAAACACCAGTGAGTTTCAGGCTGCGGTTGTGTATGCATGGCTCCTTTTGTGAAATACACCCTGATAAATCTGGCCAAACAAGAGCTAAAATGACAAACAACAGCCAAAACTTTCCCTGAAATTAAAGGCATACTAGGCAGGATTTTCTGGAAAAATCTATGTATAGACTATACTGTAAAAATCAGGGTTATATGTATGGAAATCCTGGAAAACTCTTGAAATTTACTGTCATGTTTTCATGGTTTGAAAAGTGCTTGGATTTTGAATGAAGAGCTTCAAACTGCTTAGAATTGTAATTGCATAACTTTCATAACTAACCACTATCTGACAGAATAGTTTACTTTTTTAATAAAGTAATAAATAAAATAAGTCAGATATTACCCTAGCACAGCCAGGTTCTTAAGGATCATGGATGCTAAGTCTACTTACAGACAGGTGACACATTTGAACATTTGACACATTTGTTTCATTTTAGTTAAAATTCTCAGCTCTCAGCTACTTAAATGTGACTATATTCTGGTTTCTTTACTCCTCTCTGATAGTAAACTGAATATCTTTGGGTTGTGAACAAAGCAAGAGATTTGAGCATGCCATTTTGGGCTTTGAGAAACACAAATGAACTTTTAAAAAACAATTTTCTGACATTTATTGACCAACAATGAAAATAATTATTACCTGATTCCTTCTTTTCCTTTAAACTGTCACCCTTCTGTAGAATACTATCATGAATCATAAATTTGTTTGTTCGTAGCACAATAAGATCTGATTTAATGAGTTAAATAATTACTTTCAGTAAAAATATATAAATATGTTATTTACAATGGCTATAAGGTGCTGGAAAAGCTTTAAAATACATCTTGAAAATACTTGAATACATGTTTACAAAAGGTGTGGGAACCCTGAGAAATTATCCCTCGCAATCATCACTGGAAGTGTGTTGTGGTGTCTGTATCTGCAGAGACACTGCTCTCTGCCTGTATTTTCTTATTTACTCATTTTGCTGTGTTTGGGACAATTTAACAACCCAAACCGTATGTATTTGTAGACCTGGGAATGAGACTCAACAATCAACTCTCTTTAGTAAGTTTACAAACAGCTACTGACAAATGCTGCATATTCTACCTTTAAGACACAACAAGAGAAACACCATACCAGATAGGGCTGGGCAATATATCGATATGATATCAATATGAGACTAGATCTCTTAATTTTGGATATTGTTTTCCTTATTTCAGAGGCTCCATTAGAGTAAAGTGATGTAATTTTCTTAACTTACCATACTGTTCTCGCTGTTCTGTTATATCCACATAACTGATGATTATTTATCAATAATCTCATTGTGTTAATATTTTGTGAAAGCACCAAAAGAGGTGGGCGATATGGCCTGAAAATCATATCACTATATTTCAGGATATTCTCCTATAACAATATTCTTTCTGATATGAAAATGTACTGAAAAATATTGTTTGGTTTAGAACTCACAATAGCTGGCCAGCTCTCATCACAGGATTTCTGGCTTTCCTTGTACTCAAATGGGTGCTTTGGCTTGAGATGGTAAAATTAATTTGTTGTATTGCCCCCCTTTGCTGTCACAGTCTTCTTGCACTTCTTATATTTTTACCATGGTTTGTTGCACATGTGGTCTTATTTAGCCAAACCACTTCCATACTGCTGAAAGCTAAAATATATTAATACTTCTGTGTTAAAATGTCTAAAACCGCTCTTCATATGTTATTTTTTGTTAAGCTGTGTATTTACATTATCCAAAATGTTTCCTACAATGTTTAAATTTAGAGAAATCCGCAATTTATTCAAGGTAACGCTGCATTTCCGGCCAGCCATTGCTAGCTAGCTGTGAGTTGCTATAATTTCCAGGAAAACGGGATTATGTCGGATACACCAGAGGGTGAGAAAGGAAGTTGGCGCATTTGACATGTGGTTGTTTAACAGTGATTAAAACTCCCATGATCCCACACCAGCACATCATCACACTATGCCTTTTGTAATTGTTTTAATATGAGAACCCCATAGCGGCAGACTTAACATATTGTAGTAATATTACATTCACTTTTAGCCATGCTTGTTGTCGCTGTGTCTAATGATGTGGTGTCATTATGTCAGCAAGTCGTAATATTGCCATTATCACAATATGAATTGTTTTTATCATTAAAAAAAATATAACAATATATCATGAAGGATATAATATGGCACACCCTTAAGCACCAACAGTCATCCTGCATTATTGTTGCAATATCTTGGTATTTGGCCAAAAATAGGTAGGTATTTGGTTTTTAATTTGGGGATTGTTTTGTTGTGTTTGCACAATTTGAGAATTTATGGTATGTTATTTTAGAGAAAATGTATATATTGAGATAGGTATTATGCATCTCATAATAGCATAAAAATATCCTAACATTATTTATGAGCCATATCGCCCAGCTCTAACACCAGATTCATTAAAAAGTTGTGGCATAAAGCGAGAACATAAACTACACAGCACAAAACTGACAGAAAACAATCCCCATGGCTAATGTGTACGAATGGAGAGATGCTGCTGAGATATGGCTCCAACCAAAACAATAGGACAAAAACTCAATATGTCTGGCGATGATGATGCAAAGCACAAGTATGGTTTCCCATTAGCTCCCGTCTGACCTTTGCAATATGGCAACAATATAGTGGTGAGCCCTTAAAAGGTCAGGGAAGACAGAGAGAAGGAGCATAGTGCACTTTACAGAGGTGAGTGGTACAGGATTGTGTTTCAAATATGGTCTGTTCAGACACTACATCTTTTTCAATAGAGTAGATTTTTTGGAGAACTTGCTTTCAAAATGACACCATGAAATCAATATCATAAACCATACCTCAGTACAAATTCCTACAGGTTATAGGGCACATCTTTATATCTTTTATTTTGGCTATTTAGTCAATTAACATCATATATTTGCTTGTGAATGTTTGTGTCAACATTACAGCTGCTGTGTTCCACTATCCTCATCCATCTCTTTGGTATTTAACTCATAGGTCAACAGGCTAATTCCATGCTGCGTGTTAGTATGTATAGGGTAATTCAATCTCATGTATTGATCAATGCGAGTGAATAATCAAGCTACATTTAAAAGCTATCGAGGAAAAGATGGCATTCATTATTGTTCCATCTCTGCCACAATAGATCATTAGATTCAAGTAAATCTCATCATGCATCCTGCCAGCATATTTCAGCAAAAACAAGGGAAACCGGGCATGAAGCTCCACAGTGCTGTGAAGTCACGCTCTGATTAAAAACTTATATTAAAAGTGATAGTGATACATTATTACCTAAAGGATTTAGGGAACTCCTTCCCCTCATTTTCTGTGGAAATTAACCTGTGTTAAAGTCATCCATAGGAACAACTTCCTCTCATCATAAAAAAGCCACTAACACAAGATGCCTCAGGTAAAAAAAAAAAAGAAGGCGCAGCAGAGCCTTTGCTACTCACTTGTGAGGATCTTCCATGTCTTTTTCTCGTCGTCATAGTACTGGACCAAATTGCTAGGGAGACGATCAGGTCCAGGAGGCAAACCACCCACCAGTAACAGCATTCTCTTATTGGAACGGATTCTGTAATGTCAAAAAGTGTGGATATGTGGACAAGTGTTAGGAAACAGAGAACAAAACAGGTAGTAAGACTCAAAATAAAACACCCAAAGGCCACAATAAACACAAACCTGAACCTGGACACCTTCAGTTCCTTCATTTACATAATTACTCTGATGGCATTAACAGCACTTATCCTGCGTGTTTTGATTTTTTTCCCCATGAAAATGCTCAATGCATGAATGAAATAATCAGTGAATGAAATAAAGAACAAATGCGGTCCTTGTCTGCGTACGAGTACAGAACTTGAGACTACTAATTAAGCAATATGTGGCCACGTTTATCATGATTAACAAAAAATTGCTGAACAGCGTACTTATCATTTTGATGTGTTATTGAATGGTTATTGTACTCCAAAGATATCTTTTCAATTAGCTGTGAAGCGAAGACGGTCGTGCAGGGTGCCATGCTGGAGGCAAAAAGCGCAATTGAGTACATAAACCTGCCTATACAATGTCTCCATTTCATTGGCTGCAGTGATTCATGTGACATCTCTGAGCCAGTTGTGAGATATTTCCCGCTGTTTGTGTATGATATATAACCCCAAAGCCGCACACTTTACTGTACATTAATGACCATTATCTGGCGCCTAATGGATTTCATAACAAATCTACCAATTAATCACAATATGCAGTAAAAAGATTAAGAGCAGCTGGCCTTTATATTCAGTCACATTCACCTTTTTTCCCCTTTTTCATATTTTCCTTTTTTACGCTTGGGAGAATCACCGTCGTCTCGGTACATTCTCTCTGCTACTGGCCCACTCTGAAGTGTTTTGGGGTTATTCATATGCAAATGAGCCCCTGGACATAGATAATGGTGATTAATTGAGAGAGGAGAGAAACAGTGGCATGTGAAACTAATTATGAGGATTCCTGATTCTTTGCTCATTTAGGTCCATATGTGGGGATAGATATGTTATTGGGATAATGTGGGAATAGATACATTATTTCACTTTAAAGATTCTTTGAGCAAATTTTGATTTTCCAGTTTGGAGATTCTCAATGTCACAGCTCTAATTTTAGGCTCAAATTTTAAATACTGATGTCATCACCAGCCAAAAGAATTTCAGCCTTGACTGTACAGTGGGCTCTGTAAACAAAACCTGACAACAGCACCGTCAATCAATCAACTTACTGACAGTGTCTGTCTACTTACCAGCTCCTCAAAGTGCTGATCAGGACAAACATGGAAGTAAGACATGCAGTTAGGCCTATTTTTGTGTGAGTGTGTAAACTGAATATATGGAGCCCTGTAAAATTCTCCCTTATTTGATAAATGCTGTGTTTTCTCAAATATAATACAAACCCAAATATACTAAATTCCCTCTGACTGTATTTTATTTTTCTTCATTGGGACATCAATAGCTGGCGTATCCTTATACTTCGACCAGAATTGTTATGTAATTACCATGTAATTCTGGTAACAATTCAATACAGCATTTCCAATTGCATTCATGAGAGTTGCTGCACATCAAACACATAACCTTTATCTAGTTTGCTGCATCTTGTCTACACTTATTAGAGAGCAATTACACAGATGTGTGGGGGAATAAAGAGTTTTTTCTTCACTAAAACATAAGGTAACCTTGTAATTGTGGATACAGTGTAGCATAAAGTAGATCAAGACCCCTGACAGCTGGCATTCATGTACAGGAAACCCCCACAATCCCCATTATCTGGGCCTCAAACCTCACATCTCTGACTGACCACCTACGGTAACATGGTCCAGACAACACAGGCGCTGGAACCAGTACTTGAAAGAATGGGTAAGACTTGAGTCTGCAATTTGTTCAAATTTAACAAGTGGACAGCATTTAATCGCCTTCCGTCCACTCTCAAACAGCCCACTGCTGTATGTGCATGTGTGTGTGGGTGAACTCATGTCTCTCTGTTTCTTTTTTTTTTGTGTATGTTTCTCTGTCTCATCCTCACCTGCTGGCCACGGTCTGCCTGCAGTGCTGCCTGAAGGGCATGAGGTGGTAGTTCATGGCATCCAGGAGTAGTTTCTGGCACACCGGGTCACTCCTCATGAAGTCAACAGACTGCACCCTCTCCACCAGCTCTGGAGCAGGTATGAGGGCGAAGCGCAGCCTCTTCATAAGGTCCGGCGCATAGTGCATGCGAGTCTCCCGGTCATGCTCCAGCCAGAGGACTGACATCTGGAACAGAGCCAGCTCTGACTCCACCGGAGGTGGCAGAGCATCTAGCATGGCACACATCTCCTCAAAGTTCAGCAGCAGCACATCCTCCACCAGGTACTTGTTGGCCAGCTTCTTGGTCTCATCCAGTCCATGGAGTGCAGCTATCTTGCAGATCTGCTTGTAGTTCTGCACAGAGATCTGGTCGTTGAGGAACTGCACACTGAGCTTGGTAATCTGGGGGATGTTGAGGATCTTGCTGACTGACAGCACCTCTTCCACTGTGTCCAGGGAAAGAGTCACATTGGCAGTGTACAGGTACTCCAGCACTAATCGTAGTCCAATGGAGGAGCAGCCCTGGAGTACCAGGTTATTAATGGGCCTGGCGTTGGGGGTCACCAGCTTGTCATCAGGAGAGGATGAGGGGGTCCCACTGCTGCCCTGGTCCCCTTTGCTGCCCTCATTGTTGATGACATTATGGGAAGAGAAGAGAGATCTGAAATACTGGGAGCAGGACGCCAACACGGCTTTGTGGCAGTGGAACTGCTGTCCCTGGGCAGTGAGAGTCACATCACAGAAAAGCTGTTTTCTCCATAAGAGGTTGAGCCCGTGCAGCAGGGTGTCACTGTGTGTTGGGTCAAAGGTGGATGTTCTATCACCCGATCTGGACATGACTTCCTGACTGTGAACGCCACCTAGGCAACAAATAAACCATGCAAGCCATTTACCTCAGGTCATTTATTTGCACAACACACAGTAGTAGCCTTAAAGACGCTATCAGTCAACTATTAGAACAGAAAACGATGTCTCGAGTAAGTTATTGAGCAGATCTCGCGTCCATCCAGCGGGGAATAACCATCATGCCATGCCTGCCGGCGAGAATTTACGTCCAACACGGCTTCAGTCGCTTTCAACTTTGAGCTCTGGTCGTAAAGCAACAAACAAAAACGCAGTAGTTCCCACAGCGTGCCACTCTTATTCATTCTTAACTCAAGAGCCAGATGATTTAAATGGAGGCTGAGGGCTTTGAAGGGCGCTGTCAAAACAAAACGAGGATACGGAGATGCTGCAGCGCTTTCTCCCCCTCCTCGGCAACGCGGCTGAAGTTGTCGGATAAGGAAAAAGAGACGAGCCGCCACGGTGGACGGAGAACATGCAGCATTCAGCTTATCCCTTCTCCTATCTTGCTGCACACCCCCACAATGAGGACATTAACACATGGCACAGATTTACGGAGTCATACAAAAGCAATTAGTTTGTCTCCGAGCCGTCAGCAGCAGTACCCGGGCGCGTTTCGCTTTGAGTTACGCGGACGTGAGTATCGAAAAATATTCTCTGAAATGCAGCTTTCGGTAAAGTTAAACGCAATATGCATCTCTATTGTTTCTAAAAAGCAATTTCTACGTGCGTAATGTGTGTAAACTTGACACAAGCGTGCGGTAACGTTGTCGCCAGATACACTAAAAGCGCCTGTCACAACTAAATGATGTGAGCAGCTCGCCTGAGAAGGAGCCAAACTTACCTGACTTCAGCTCTTGACAAAAAAAGAAAGTAAAGCTTCAGGTTCCCAAAATAATCACACTTGAATTTTCCTTTGTTCTCCTTTAAAAAAGAAATCCTTTAAAGTCTATGGTCGGTGGTGTCTCAAAATAACCATTGATTCCAACTCATAAAGTCACTATTTCAGGTTATTTGTTGACGTTGATCATTTGTTCTTCTGAATTAACAAGAAGTGTGTGAGTGTGTGAGAGGGAGCTGTGCTTTCTGCAAGAGAAGAAGAAGAAGAAATATACGTGTGACAAATTATGCTACCAAGAAACAACACATCATTATCCTTGGGCCTGGGGCTCAGTGAGTCGTAACGAGAGTAATAGGAAATCCACGGTTGGGGAGAGAAACGGTCGTGCATGGCCGGTGGAGAGAGACCATGCAGGGGTATGGATGCTGGAGAGACTCGCAAAATTATGGCTCAAGGCTATTGTAAAAACTGTCGAGCGTAAATGACTGCGATTTCAAACATCTATGGAAGAAAGAAAAGAGAAAGGGGGAGAAAAACCGAGTCTTTCCCTCGCTGTTATAGAGAGAACCGTCAAGTTTTAGTGCGCATTGCTAATTAGTCAATTTCTCTCTGCCTTCACAGCCCGACGACTTTGCTGCTGAGCTGAAACTGCTAATTTCTGGGACCAGCCTTTTTTTGGCTGTGAACTGGATGGATGAATGGCTTGTCTCGCACAAATGACAAAAAGCCCCTGCCTTAATCTCCATCGCCAAAATAACCCCTCATCTCATTCTGCTCCTGCTAGTCCTTCAAAAGAAGGTGCTCTACACAAACTCAAGTTTTGCATCTGTATCATAAACACCATATGCACTATAATATACACACTTTTTTATAATGTGGAATTAAAGCTTATAAAATCTCCCCCTTTTCATTTTTGTGTGACAAAAGCATCAAACACAACACATGCCCAAAGTGATGTAAAGTTATAAAACAGAAAATTTAAGTCTAACATAAACATACAGTGTTTTTATGTGCTATTATCTTGTATGATCAGGTCACTGTTTCACTACCTGAGGTCTAGCTGCAGGCCTGAAAACACAAAGGACTGAAACCTAAGACAACATCCATCAGTGCACAGTAGTACTAGTGTGCTGTTTGTGAAAGTCCTGGTTGGATATTTAGATTATATATGCCTACACTTTAACCTTCACAGACCCACAAAGCCTATAAGACTCTATCCATTAAGACAAGCTGAATGTTAAATTAATTAAAATAACACTAGTTGTTCTATGTAAATGGTGCTTGTAGCACTCTATCACAACCAACCATCAAACTAAAAGCCCCTTGATAGGAAAGCCCTGTATTATGTACTGCATAAATGTAGTTAGTGTGAATGCTGTAGCAATTAAATAAATAATAAATATAAGTAATAAATAAATCTCATTCATATTAATTAGACCAATTCCCACTTTTCCAAGTATTTCTACTCCTTCAGTAGTTTATTCACACAAACTGATGCCAGGAAAGCAATTTAACTCCCAAACATTTGTGTAGGAATGCAGTTTAGCTCCCAGCTTACACTATATTTTGCATCCTTCATACTTTTTCCACTTTTTTCAGCTGTTTATAGTCTAATCTGTTCAACTTTTATCTATCAGTAATACTTTAAGCCATAATCCTTGTTCAAACCTTATAATGTTGTGCATTTTTCATACATTATTGGTATTATAATCTAGCGTGTGTGAAATCTGGAACCATTAAATAAGTAATACATATAAATAATAAATAAATCACATTCACATTTATTAGAACAATTCCCTCTTTTCCAAGTATTCCTACTCTTTCAGCAGTTTCTTCTTACATTTTGAAGCCAGCACTGCAGTTTAGCTCCCAGCTATTAGTGAAGCAATTCAGTTCAGCTCCTAGCTTAAAATATTTTTTTGCATGCTTCATCCCTTTTCTGCTTTTAAAACTATTTTTGGTGTAATCTTTTCAACTTTTATCCACTCATTCATACTTTTAGCCATAATCTTAATTCAAACCTTATAATCTCTCACACCTTTCATGCATTATATGTATTATAAATCTAGTCCATATGAATGCTGCAACTATTAAATAAGTAATGAATATTAGTAATAAATAAGGGTCATTCGTATTAATTAGAACAATTCCCACTTTTCTAAGTATTCCCACCCCTTAAGCAGTTTCTTCACACAATTTGAAGCCAGCATTGCAGTTCAGCTCCCAGCCATTAGTGAGGCAACGCAGTTTAGCTTCCTGCTTATTTTGCATCCTTCATCCCTTTCCCACTTTTTCAACTATTTATAGCCTAATCTTTTCAACTTTTATCTACTCATGCATACCTCAATCTAAAATTGTTATTCAGTCCTTGTATGTTCCATATCTTTCATTATTGGTACTATTAAACTTTTACAGTCAGCAATGCAGTTTAGCATCAGCCTTTCAACATCCACCACTCACACTGCAGTTTCTTCAGAAATTGTCTTGTGTAGTTACCGTCATAATACTTAACCTTAATTTATGTAGACAAACTCCCTTCAATTCTGTCCAGCTCCTGTCTGAGGCATGAGATCTGAATGTCTTACAATGACATTTACAAACTTGTAAACAAAGCCCTCTAATCTTATTATCTAAATTAGTATCCCTCCTGTGACAATAATAAGGTAATGTAATCCTAATCATTAGTGGGTTGACACTGGATGGCTCCAGGTTCAAAATTAAGCAAAAATAACTATTATATTCTTGTAAATCCAATCAAAAACAGTTAGGAATGACTTCTTATTAGGACAGAATAAACTGTCAATTAAATAAAGAGCTCAATTAGAGTAAAAAAAAAAAAACTTACATGCAGGACTCCCGTGGGACCAGAAGTGACAGATACCTCACAAGTTATGAAATGACAGATAGGGATAAATGGGTTTGTTCATGTACTATGAAATAGAGCAACACCATGCTAGCGTCAAGCAATAGCAGGCCACATAGTATAGGTAGCATTTATAATAGATGGAACCAGAACATAGTTTGATGTTTGAGTATTTGACAAGCACACAGCCTGCATATCCCCCACTTGTAGTTATACTGAGAAAATTCATTCTACATGAACTCTTGTGAGATGACTGATTAGATTGTGCACTGCATTTCAAATAATAATCATCACTGAAGGAAAACTATAATACCGTTGTATTAATTAGTGGTTTGAAACCACTAAGAAAGCTGTTTGTATTGTTGTTTGCTACTATTATTGTGTTGCCTCATTTTCACTTGACACCACAGAGCATTACAGTATTGTAGCACTGTATTTCACTTCGGAGCCACATACTGTTATCTGTGCTAGCACTCAGTTAGCACTACATTACCCAAGTCTCGAGCGAGCTATTCTAACGCAATAAAATGACCATTTCCAACTCTTTCAGCTCTTTGTAGCAACTCAGTCTCCTGAGGCCACTGGTCTTCAGATTGCAGGGCGTTTATGGTTGTAAGTTGTTGCAGTGTGCAGAGGGAGGGGGTGGGGGGGGGGGGGGGGGGGGGGGGGGGGGGGGGGTCATCAGATAAGAGAAGAATTTCCAGACTAATTAAACCCTTTGAGACAAAGAATCACACCACAGTGATTTACAACTCTCTGTACCAGTTAACCCGACTCATATTTATCTGTCATATTACTCAGATACCATATCTACCTCCATGGGTAAAAAGTCTTTTTGTCCTCAACATTATGGACACCCGAGAGGAGAAGATATGAGAGTAAATATCAACAGCCACATGAAATTTAAATACTGTAGTTCACTCAGTTTTAAAAGAGACGGAGCTGCTAAAAAGAAAATACACAAAGATCCCAGCCACTGATTATCCACTATACAGTGAAATGGGTTAATAAGCTCCTTATTTTATCCACAGCTACTATACAACTTAATATGTAATGCTTACATTATAGCAAAATTTCTCCTTGTTTATAACACAGAAAAATCATACTAAACAACTCAAACCACAGACATTTCTGTGGCCTTGAATAGCTGATTAAAGAGTGAACATTTAATCTAATCAGTGCAATGGAACAAAACAAAAGGAGAAGCTCCAAAGTTGTGAATAGCAAAGTCTACCAGGCATAATTCCTTTTGCTGGCTGCTGCAGAGGGGTATGCTAAGATAGAAAGTATTATTTTCCTAAATGGAAGGTGTCAGATGGTCACGGAAATGTGATCGGCTGTTCAAGATCACTGCTTCCCATCTGCAATTTGTGACGTGTGAAAGATTCAGCCCAAATGTGCTCACCAAGCGTAAATCCTCAGCACTTTCTCTTATCGTGGAAAAGCAAGATAACCAGCTGTTTACAGATCAGAGAACATATCATATTAATATCATGGAGAGGGTGATAGCATCTTGTTTGTAAAATATTTTGTTAACTAAGTGTGGTGTGGTATGGCAACCTATAAAGTGAAAGTTGTAATTTATGTGTTAGTGAAACTGTTATAGTTTAAAGGTTTTTGTCTGATAAAAAATATTTTAAAAGGGGAGGAAAACAGAGGATGCTGCAGGAAGCATCTTTGAAGAGACAAAATTAAAGCAAACTGCAGGTTACAGTAAATACTAAATTACAAAGCAGCATTGTATCAGCAGTTACATTTAAATTAAAGACCCCCCCTCCATTCCAGTTAACTCTAAACACGAGCAGGGCTCCTTTGATTCAACATCTGTCTCCATGTGTTTTATATGATCTGAGGAGGGTTCACAGTTATGTGTGGAATTATATGATAATGTGATATGACTGCTTTGGATATGGAAACAGGGGATTAAGGGGATTTGATTGTGAGTTGCTGTTTAAGAGTCTCAGTAAACTGTAACTTGAACTGTTTGTGGCAACGGTTGTACCAATTGAGTTCACTGGCTGCAACTAATGATTATATTCATTATCAGTTAAATTGTCAATCATTTTCTCAATTAATCAATAACTTGTTTGGCTTATAAAATGTCATAAAATGGTGAATAATGTTGATTACTGTTTGCCAAAGCCCAAGGTGATGTTCTCAAATTGTTCTGTCCACAACCCAAAAATATTCAGTTTACAGCTTTCTTTAGTCATAGAGGATTATTGAAACCAGAAAATGATCACATTTAGGAAGCTGAATTTGTATATTTTTGATTGAAAAGTGACTCAAACAATTAATCAATTATCAAAATAGTTGGCAAGTAATTTAATAGTTGACAACTAATTGATTAATTCAGTGGTTCCCAAACTTTTTCATAAAAGCTTGACTCCCCTAACCCCCCCACCCCCACTCCACACACACACACACACACACACACACACACACACACACATACACACACACACACCAAAAGAATAAGTGATTTGTTCCAGAGCTTTACTGACAAAAATAAACATCATTCATTCTTAGAACCTTTACATTTTTATAAATGACTCTATTCTAGTAAAAGCTTAAAAAATTTTTTCTTTTAACAACCCAACAGAGTAGGATTATACACACTCATCCTTACCAAAAGAGTAATAATGACTCATTATCACAAAGCTATTTATGAGTGAGGACAAAAACATCTTTTAAAATAGTTTTGTATACAGACTTTGGATAAACTGTGATTTTAGGTAACATGTTCAAATCTAATTTAAACAACCTCAGAGACGGAGCCTACAGGGCCTTTAGGGACCCCCTGTGATTTTTGCTGCCCCCCAATGGGGTCTCGGACCCCAGGTTGGCAACAAATGGAATAACTGAGTAATCACTGCAGCTCTACACCTGAAGCAATAATTTAATTTATAAAGCAATACAAAGTGAAAGGGTCAGTTAAAGTGCAACATTTCTGATAGTTTATCCTGATGATTTTTCAGATTTGAACAGATGCAGTGACGTGTTTACTGGATTAAATATTTTTGATGTATATTTTGATACTGGGAGTGATTAGCGTGTGCTTGTCAAAGTTAGTCAGAGATGATTCATAAAACGTCCACAGTGTAATAAATGGGAGGCACTTATATTTGCCATTCAGGGAGTACGGGAGACCTGCTGTTTGAAACCCCTAGATCCCCACACATGGCGTAGCCACCACAGACACGGCTCAGAGAGTCAGCCGGCAGCCGGGAGGTGAGCAGAAAGGAACAGGCGGTGTCCCCTTCAGAGTGAGCACAGGAGCGTGTGTGTGTGTGTGTGTGTGTGTGTGTGTACAGTATGTGTATGTGTGGCATTTCTCAAATGACAAAAAGGATACCAGTTGTGCAGTTCAGGTGGGAGGAGACATGGAGGTGGTGTAGAGACTCACCTGAGGGAGAGTCTGGGCTGTTGGGACCAGGGGCTGTAGTGGAGACCTGGAGATGTGTAGGGGCCGCAGGAGGCCACTGTGCCGTGGAGGAGGTTTAGGGGGCTGGTGGGAGAGAGGGGGCTGCTGTTGCGCAGTCTCCCCAGCGTGATGCATCTACCTTCAGGGTGGCAGCAGGCGTGGAGTGGGGTGCGATGGAGCGAGCACGGGCTCAGTGGCGCGGTCACCTAGGGACGCTGAAGCTGCTGTAGCAGGACTGATAGTTATTCCTTGGGAGAATTGCAAGATGAGCCCCATTGTATTAGCAACCCCCTTCTTCTAAAACTGTATCAATGTTCTCAAGCCCTTAAAGAATGAAGTTGGGGAGCAAAATATCTGATACACATCTGAGAAGCAAATGCAGCATGCTTTAAAGATATGTTTCACAAAAAATATAATGTTGAAGCGCTCGAGAATGTGACCCTCATTTCTACTTTACAAAGAGTATAAATATAGATGTATGTATGTATGTATACATGTACACAGAGGATGAAAACAGAGATCTATCAAGAGAACTATTTAAATCGACTCCAGGAAACTTTCATATTGTGTTGATTTTGGAGACCCCTGTGGACAAAAGTGGTAGTGTTTCTACTGTAACAACAACAAAATTTAATGTCAAAAATAAAATTATCTGTAGAAAAATCTCCCCATGCTTCTTTTTAACTGGCTGAATTATGACTCACTGTAACTTTGACTGGGAAAATGTAAACACAGGCTCATTTCAAGGAGAAGGCATGCATTAAGAATAGCTATACAGAAACAGGAGACCTTCTTGTGGGTGAAGACTGATGTTTTCAACCTAGCAGCTGTTGATGATTTCCAGCTGCTACTGGCTAGTTAAGAGAAGTGAGGAGTTAGTAAGTAAGTTAGTAAAGATAATATTGAAAAATTGTAAATCACTGCAACTCAAGAGGTCTTTGAGCGAAGAGTCATAAATGTGCACAAAAGATTTTAGGCTGATTGGTTCAGTAGCGCGCAAGATTAGCTGCAGAAAGCCTGGTCACACGCACAGCACATGCACACGACCAATAGTCTATACTTAAACAAGGAACTAAATTAACTTAACTGGTTCTGGAACAGTCTCAATTTATGACTATACATACACACGTACGTGTATTGAGAAAAAAAATATGTAATTAGTAGTTATTAAGTGTAGGTTCTAATGACAATGCTGGTGATTAAAAAGGGTTACATCTAAATACTCTTATCAGGCTGCCTGGAAGAGATTTGAACTCTACTAAGTGACCTCTTATAGCAGAAAATTAGCTGCATGTGGTTACTGTTCAATTGTTCGTTAATGTTATTTTGTTTTGTTTTTTGTGTGTCTGTCTAAACAGTTTTAGCATGTTTGAAATAAAAGTATTCAATACTATGTATAGTAGTAGTCTGAAAAATGAATAGTGCAATACAATAACATTTCTCTGATTTAGCACATTATGTTTCACTGTGAATCTGAATGAATGTTGTCAGAGTTAAACTTCAGTAAATTCCTTTGGCAATGGGAAGCCAGCAAATTATTCCATACTGATTTGAAATTCTCAGACATTAAGCTTTTTAATTTCCCAGCCATACTTCTGTGTTGCGACTGTTTGAGTCGTATGTTTTAGAAATTCTCTGTGTCTAATATGGTCAGCACTCCCAATTATTCACTCCACTGACAAGTGAAACAAATGGGACCAACCAGTGCATTCTGTATTATCTACACCCCTTGGATTCCCTGACAATAATTAATACAATGGCAAGCTGCTGTTACCAGCCCCGACGACATGAGCTCAACAACATAAGCTCTCTCTTTCCAAGAGCTCTTGAGAGGAAATTACATTCAGCGGTGGGGTCATATACATTGTGGCTACTATCAGACGGGTCATATCGTGCTATAGATAAAGGTCCTATTGTAGGGTGCTGTTAACATCACCAGGTTATTACTCACATCATTACACCATGAATGTAAGGTGCATGGAATATGTCAAGAATAATATGAATGTAGTCCTGACCATAGAGATACACACAGCCTTTAACAGCAAAGACTGTCCCGTATGTATCAGGGAAGTTCATTACTATGCACCAGTGCTGACCACCTCGTCCGTATGGTCACACACTATTATGTAATGTAACTTCATTCTCACATAATACACATAAACAAGAAATCTGATACATCATATGAAGTGCATGTAAGCAGTATTTGGTAATTCAGGTGTGTATTTTCTCAATAGAAACACTAGTCTCATGATTGACTAAATTAAATAAACACATTTTTTTCAGTAACAGTCAACTGACCACTTTTTCCTTTTGAAGAGTTGTCATATAATCACACCAACCCCTCTTATTTTAGCCTACAAGGATATTAACAGGTTTTTTAATTATAGAGGAGCACATTCCCCCAACATCCATTAAAGGAATGCCATGCTAATTTTACATCCTCGCAGCAGGCATTGGCATCAACAGAAGAAAAGTGGATGAGTTTCTCTTTAACAGCTGTAATTTGTGTTTTCCAATCACCATGCTGATTTCTGCTCATTATACTCCGGTTTCACACCGGTAAGTGAGCAAAGTTTGGATTGATTGACTCTAATTAACTAAAAAATGTTCCAAGCCATGGATTTATTATCATGCTAGCTAGCCACAAATGTCAGAGACTTTCACAAATTATTATCCTGTTAAGATAAATATCTTTGAAATCAAATGAGTGTGGAAACACGAGGAACACGTATTGTTATACTGATGAATTTGTTTGGCATGTTTTCTGCAGAGTTCCACATTAAAGGACTCACCTGGGCAAACACACTGTTCCAGTGTATTGTTAAGCGGTACAGTATGACTGAATGACAGATGCTGTAGTCACCTAAACTTTAAAGGAGCACACTCCCTAATAATCTACTGCAGTTTATAAAAACTGAAGGGAATGAATAGTAGAGAATGTTTAAAATGATGCTGTTAAATAAAATAAAATAAAATCCTCTCCATAAAATAAGATATTAACAGTTACCATATAAACCAGTGCAGAACTGCCTGGTCCACTCTATGTTAACAGAAGACCTATTCCCTCTTGTGTGCTCCTAAAACTTGGCAGCATCTCCCTCATTGATATTTTAGACACAGTAGCACCTCTCTCCACTCACATTCTTTCCTTGACTCCATCAGCTCCATGGCTCAACTCTCCACTTGCTCATGAACAAAGGCAGGACGGTCTGAGTGGACACCTCCATTTTTCCTGGTTTTAAAAAGATCTCAGAACAGAATTTTGGTTAGCTCAAGAAGACAGAACGTTGCTCTGATTCACTTGGCTTCACGTCAACGATCACAAGCGATCGCTGGGGTGAATCCAAATGAAACGGGCCCATCGTCTGCATGGTGGCGCCAGGCTGAAATTGAGAATCATGCTGCCTGTAAATCAGATTTTACCAACATGACTCTTGCAAAATATGCTTTTATACAAAACTACAAAAAATCTTCTAAATCAGCTTTGATGTAACACAGAATACAACAACACAGTGAGGCTTGTGCTGCATTTTCCATCCTCATCACACTGAAACAAACACCTAACATAAAATAAAATACATCTGAGCTGTCAAATAGCCCCATCAGTATTTTCACAGTCCACCCTCTTTTAGAGTAGCAGCATTTAGGTGTGTGCACATTGAGGCACGCCTGCAGATAAATGTGATGACATCTAGTTGAGGCTCACTTTCATTTATTTAGGGGATTGATTAGATGCAAAGAGAGTAGATAAATGCGTTGGGGAGGCACTTTCATTTGAGATATTACCATATAGTCAGTAAGGAATATGAGACGGACTGAACATTTTTCTCTTCAAGGTGCTTTTGGAAATCTAGTGGCATCATGGTGTTAGAAGCTGAGTAGCTGATATGAGGTGCCATTATGCTTGCATGTTTGTGACTGTACAATATCATATAGCATTTTTAAGTTCAAAGCTACAGAAGAGGACTTTTTTGCAGATAAGAGACTATAAAACGGGGTTACACCAACAAAGATTAATTCAATCTAAGATTAGTTCTGATCAGAGTTAGAGTTAGAGTAGAGATTTAAAAGTAAGAGCTGTGTTACGCAATTAAAAACTAATCACTGTTTAGTAAATTTATAGTACA
>JAJHUR010031155.1:2216-14243 GCA_027495735.1 Lutjanus campechanus | reverse complement strand
CTTGTTTCCTACCTGCTTGGTAAAGTGAAGGAGAGAGTCTGTGGAATTAAACCACAGAATGAGCTGCTTTCTGACTGTGGAGCACACTCTGCAAGGTTTGCACAGATGCAAGTCAGTATAGTCAGGTCAGACATTTTCGGTGACATTAACTTAAGAAAAACGCACTTTTGAGTGGAGGGGATTTACATTAAATATTGCCTTTACGGCGGGGCTGGAAAAATGTTGGTGCCTATCAGGCAAAGATTGAGCTGAGACTGATTTTTTGGCCTACAGAAATGATGCTACAAGGGTACGTAAGGCAGTATAATTAGCACAAAGCCACTGACCAAGCTGCTGCATGTATTGGGAGTGAGAACTGACTGGAGGAAAAATGAAGATATTTGGAAAAATGTTGACCTCCTGATGATGGTGTTTTTCTGCAGCAGCAAACAAAACTGACATAAATTTGTTTGGCTGACAGGCTCGTACACACCATGGCAGTCAAAACCAAAGAATGAGTTTGGATTTAATTTGTAGTGTTTTTGTGTTTTCACCCATGGAGAGCTGCGTCAGCACTGCAGACACACTGATGGGGGCCAGGAAGATGTTGGTCGCAGGTTCGCGGCTCGCCAGGGCGCGAAACAGGTTGTACCCGAAATCTGAGGTGGCGGCGCCCATCTTAGTCGTGGGTGTGGTGAAAAGCTCCACATGTTCCTCCTCAGCACCCGTCTCCTCGCCTCCCGTCTCCGACTGGAACAGATCAATGAAGACAGCAGTCAAAAGAGTTAAATTCAAAAGTGTGTTGTGATGCACACTGTTATGGTGCCCCAGGAAGAATTGGTGCTGTGATGCATTGTGGGTACCTGAGCCTGACAGAAGCTCAGGACGACTCCAAACACCAGCAAGAAAGTTGTTCCCTTCATCCTGGAAGACAAAGAGAGATTTCATTCATTCACCACCAGTAGTGCTGAGGCAGAACAAAGATGAAGACATTGATCAGCTGTTTCCTCACGGTTCTCGTGGCTCTAAAACACATTCATGATGTTCTCCACACAGATCTGATGGAACCTTCCTCACATTAATGTGTGAAACTAACACAAATGTCTGATTCCAGTCCTGTTTTCTACTTTTTTCCCTGTTTGAGGTTCCACTGACACTCTTGTAATCACACCAGCTTGTTTCGCCCTCTTCTTCTGTAACAGTATCGTGGTTTCCTGACTGGAGAACTGGCGCCACCTACTGCTTATCCTGATGAACTGATGCCTAATAATCACATAACGGTATCAGATGAAAACAAGCATTCATTCACATTTTCTTTTGCCAATTTACTAGAAATTAAGTTAAAAAGAGCAATAAATTTGGATGAAAATACGACTATTGTTTCATTATTGTTTGTGTCATTGTTTTATTATTTACGTTATTTTTTTCCTGAAGAGATTTATTTATTTATTCATGGTTATTGACATTTATCAATGCACTGTGCACTTATATTTTTAGAATTTTGTGCTGGTTTTGATTTGGAGTTCCAAAAAGATTTAGCTTCTTTGTGAAATACCCCCAAGTGAACGTTTTCATTTACATTTCAAGTGTGTTTTGTTAGAAATGTAGTAATCTTGAGCCTTTTTGGTGAGCTTAGATAGAACACTCAGAACAGAGTGGTTTCATTCCTCATGGAACAAGTTGATATGGATTTTTAATGAATGACACAAAAATGATTAAAATAATTTTAAAAATACAACTTTTATTTTACAACTTTTACTTGTTCCTGCAATTTCTTTGCAAAAAACACCTAAAAACACAGCCATGAAATCAGTTATTTTAGGCTGCAACAATCCCCCAAAAGCCTCCAAATACCTGGAGGGACTGATTACGTAATATACTGATTAATATACTGATTAATGTATTGATTAATATACCTGCTGCATTAAACCAAGTGCTCCTAATTTCTCCTTAAGACAAACTGCAGCAACACAAATAAGCAGTGCAGAAAAAGAAGGAAAAAAATGATCAGAAGGACAAAGAAATGAAATTTCCAAAACAGTTACATAATAAGAGAAAAGTCATCGTCTGTTAGTGGAACTTTTTCATATTCAAAGACAATGATGACGTTCAGAGCCACAAAATCTCAAAACACTGTTTTGTATAATTACAGACGACGCCACAGAATTATATAACCAGTCACCACAAAATACAAACTGATGTCAGGAGCCGATCGTCTCTGCAGTCTGAGCGCACAAACATCCACAACTTCAGAACAACCAAACCAATATTTCTCTTAAACACCGAGTCCACAGTCGTTATGTGAGAACATTATAATCTTAATTCTGAGGAGGAAGAGTCAAACAGAAGTTAAACACTCTCATCATCGTTTTGGTGAAACTGCAGCTGAACACACTTAAACACACATAATGACTAAAACACACACACACACACACACACACACACACACACACACACACACACACACCCCGTGCCTGATGGGAAATCCAGACGGTGTCGTCCAACCAGCTCAGTTTCTTCCTCCTGACTTTCACTTTTCTTTCAACTTCTCAAATATTCTCAAATCATTTTTTTTAACTTTTGAAGCTGAGTTTGGTTTCAGTGGATAATATAGAATAAAATCCTTTTTTTAATTTATTATTATTTCAGCTCAAAACTTTCCACACTGAGGCCAAACAAAGTCATTCAAGAGGACGTATTCTGCTCTTTATTCTCAGTCTGTGGTTTGTGCCAGTCACAGTTCAAAAACTTTAAGCAGCTCCTGGTGTTTCTGTCTCAAACAGCTGCCAGACTGGACGGTTTTCAGCTGAGCATCAGTCAGGCTGGTTTTTAAATACATAAAGTATCTTAAAAATACAAATCCATATTTGTTTTCCTTCATTATGTGAACACATCCAGTCACTCAGCAGTTTGATTCTTTCTGCTGGGAGAAGAGATGAAGTTATATGAGTTAATATGAGTTAAAAGGAAAAATATTTTCAGATGAATGCTGTTCACATCAGATTTATTATTATTTATTCAAGTCGTCATTTATCTTTGTTTTTTAAATATGTCAGTAAATATCATATCTGGGATTTTATTGTGGTTATCATACCTTTAGTTTTTGGCATGTTTACATCCCAACTACAGAGGTTTGTTTCAGATAAAACGTATTATTTTTATTATCTGAACTGTCTCTTAAAGGCAGAGGGCAGACATGGAAAATATTTGACCTCCTATCTGCATTCTAGCTCATTCGTAAACATTTAATCTTTATGATATATTGAAAATTTGTGATGAACCACAATATTGATGCTATTGTTTATCAATTCATTTTATTATTGATAATATTTGGGTGTTTTATTTATCAGTTTGGGCAGATTTTGAACAGTTATTGGGCTGGAACCAGCTGTTATCTTCTGTCTCTCTCAGGCCCTCTTACAGTTTGTTGTTAGCAGCTGTGGGAATCGTGTTGCTATGACGATGAGCTCCGCCTACATAGAGGCAGTCCTACAGCACAGTGGAGTACAGTCAGCTGAGCTGTTTTACGCAGGTTTTGCACAGATATCCGTGTAACAGTGAATAATCTGATGTAATGTCTGATGGGAATGAAGGTATGAAAAAACCTCATATATATCAGAGCAGCATAGCAGGTCCCCTTTAAATAATGTAACACATGAAACTACTGACTGATGTCAGAGGACACATGAACGCGTCAGTGATCCACAACAAGGATCATTAAAGGTTCAGCTGGTATCAGTGTGTATTGTTGCTGTGGTTGGTGGAGACCTGCAGAGTCCTGCAGCAGGCTGGAGATGAACAGCTGACTCAGCAGACACGTGTGTCCTGCAGGAACTTGTCACAGGAATGTTTTCTGATTGGCTGCCTGTCAACTTTTTCAAACAGTTTTCAAACACAGACCTGCAGACGTGTTCCTGGCACCAAAGTCTTTATAACCCCGAATAACCTCAGTGTCCTCATGAAGAACCTTTTAAATAAGAAAGTTATTTATGTTTCGTAACACCTTCAGAGATTCACTCTAATGTATTTCTCATTTGTTTCATGACATTTGGACTCTACTGATTACAGTCAGTTGAATGTTTGGACTGACCTGCCTCTGTTCCACTGACCCTGCACTCAAATCAGAACTCTTATATAAACTGTCGGGTGGAAAAACTCCAGCTGTGAGTGTCTGACTGTGTCTGCTGGCAGAGCTCAGATGGAAACGTTGAACTGAACTGGAGAAAGTTCATGTGCATGTTCCTGAAAACTGTAGATCGAAATATTATCAAAATCTCAATATGGCAAAGAGCAACATCCAAATCACAGAAGGTGCAGTTTTTTTGATAAAGTAAAAATGTGACAAAGAGATAATGAAGTCCTGCAGAGCTGCAGAAACCTCCTGACCCGCAGAAAACCCAACAAATGTCACATCATCAGGATTTTAAGTTTCCTCTCAGAGAAAATTAAAACTGTGATGCAAAAATGATCATTCCCACGAATCGTGAGAACATTTTTTCACCATATCGAGCAGAACTATGGAGTCAGGAAACAGTGAAACGTTTTTTTTCTTCATGCTAAACGAGTGTGTCGATGTTAGACGAGGAGCTGTGAATTCTCTGCAGGTTCATTCCGCTCCTCATCCTGCAGCTCTGAACTAACGGAGACTTCATGTCCGTTTATTGTGACATCAAAGTCGGAATTTGTGCGTAAAAGCGCAAAAAGCGGACTCACCTCTGCTCCCTGACGGTCCACGTCGCTCAGACTGCCTCTGTCTCAGACTTTCTGTGTCTCAGACTGTCTCTGTCTCTGCTGATGAGAGGAGTCTTCAACCCGCTGACGCCTCCCGCCTCCGCGCGTCCCCGCTGCTGCCAACAGAGCGGCGGGAGCGCGCAGGACAGACAGGAGCTGATGATTCAGATGAGAGAAACTGAAGACAAGGAGTCTCATTTGTTTGATCCTGTTAAGACTGTTTTCTCTTTTAATCTTAAAGATATTATTTGTTACTAAAATAATCCACGTCAGTGGTGTCCAATCTGGGGTCCAGCCCCCCCTGAGGGGGGCGCCAGAAATCACAGGGGGTCCCCAGGACCTTGTCTGTTCTGAGGTCCTCAAAATCTGATTTATACAGTACATGTCGACCAAAATCAGTTTCAGGGTTTGTACAACTTTTCCAAAGTCAAATTCAAGCACTTTCAAGGTGCATTTTTAATATTTTCCAACACCTTCCAGCCGTGGTAAATAACATGTTTTATTTATTTTTATTATAAACGGAACGAATGAAAGAAAAACAGGACAAAGTTTCATGTTTCTAAACGTGTCGCCTGTCTGTAAGGAGACTTGACTTTCTGTTAGGGCTGCAAATTTTCAGCATATTCCTGATCAGACAGTTGAAAATGTTCAGTCAAAACAATTGATTAATCAGTCATAATCTTATTTATTTATTTATTTAATCTTAAATTTCTTTATGCAGTGAACAGCTCTGTCAGACAAAACAAGAGGTGCAATTAATGCTATTTCTAGATTATTGTATTATTATTTATCAATTTATTTGTTTTATATGTTTACTAGGTTAAATATTTATTTTATAATTAATCGATCAATGATTAATCATTAACTTCCTGTACAATCTGACTCAGCAAATATCTGACCTATTTTATTTTTTTGTCTAAAAAGTGAAATAACTAATTCAGTCAGGGAGCATTTTAATATGAAAGTAATCTGATTACAATTTCAGTTTCAAGAACTTTATCCAAAATCCAAACCTTGAAAACATAAAAATTCAAGTGTTTTCAAGGATTTCCAGCACCTGTAAGAACCAGCAAGTTCTGTGAAACTGATCGTTTTTGTTCTGATTCTTCTTTCTGTCTTTTTTAGTTTTCTCCTCTAAAAGTCTTCATGCAGCAAAAACTGAAAGATGAAAATTCACCAAAGTTGGGAGGTGGTTTGCAAACTCAACCCAAACTGACCTCAAGGTGGCGCCGTAACAATCAAGTTTGTGTTTTATCTTGAAAATGACTTGGCATAGATTCTTTCACCAGTTTAATCCTTCAGTTCATCTGCATCTTTACTCAAATAGTCTTCTGCTTTAAAAATGTCAACTTTTATTACTTTTTCTCAGTTTTATCAAAATTCTTTGTGAACTGCTCTCAGATCAGCTACAGTAGACGTTGGTTGACATCTCCAGTCTGGACTTTTGGCCACAAATGTCTCTTTGGAGAGTAAATGTTACTGACGTGACTTAGAGCAAAAGAACGACGCTGTTCTGTGTTCATTAGCACACTTCAAAGTTTCCCTTTGTTTTCTGTTGAGTGCTCAGTGTGTCGTTCTTTCTAGACTCACTGTAATATTTATTATATCTATTTATTCAGCAGTGTTCAAAGATATTAAAGATGAAGAACTGAAGCACTGTTTCATATCAGTCTGGAAAACAGCTGATATTTTGGGAAACGCTAGAATCGACCTGAAACTTCTTTAAAACAAATTTTAACTTAGAAAAGTTTAAAAAACACAATTTCTCACAACACAAATACACTTTTTGTCAACATTTTATTTTCTGTGAGTGACACCAAATTAAAATCATCACATTGTAGATAAAACATCTGCAAAGAAAAAAAGACTTTGAATATTAAAATGCAAAACTTGCTGTGAAAGAACAAGTTTTTGTTTCTCTGGTATGAAACAGTCTGTGTTTTAAAAGCTGTCTTATGATGCATTGTGAGGCCTAATGAGTGTATTATAAAGTCAGTGAGCTCTGTTTGATAAAACAAAATCAATCTGATAAACCTGTGAAGTCAGATTAACGTATACAAATATTATTTATTATTGTTCAGAAATTGTTGACTGTGATATAAAACTCAATAGTATTAGTGACCACTATAATTACAGTGTATTTGTATTTTTCCATGTTGCTTTTTGAGCAACACATGACCAAGTTGTTCATCCTCTGCTGCACATCTGAATCTACTTTAAAGGAAAAAAGTTTGACAATTTGGGAAATATGCTCGTCGACTGTCTTGCAGAGTTATAGACAAAGGAAAGTATCACTCTCATGTCTGTCTGCTGCTTCATGATGATTTTGGTTTTTATACAGATTAAACCGACCAGATAAACAGTGGTGATTGTTGAGCTTTAGTGCTGGAAGGCAGATTTTGGTTTGGACAGAACCAGGTTAATTGTTTCCCTCAGTTTCAGTCTTCATGCTAAGCTAACAGGTTGCTGATGGACAAACTTTCGAGTGAATCAATGTTCTCATCTAACTCGCTGCAACAAAGCCAACAGGTGAATCTCCAAACATGTCAAACTTTTCTTCTCCCAGTAAGATCTGAAGCAGGTACAGAGTCATCTGGTTTGGAGCAGATTCCGTCTCCGAGTTACTTCTTCTTCTGCCCGTCGCCGCCTTCCAGTTCATTTACAGGCTGCAGCTGCTCCCTCTCACCAGTGGAGGCGCTACATGACTGCATACTGCTGCCCTGTGCTGGCTCTGTCGCGCTGCACGATCTGTTGCTGTGTGCACTGTTCTTCGGCTCAGGTTGGTCGCTCATGGTGCTGTTGCCGAGGGGATCATCGTTGAGCATGGGGTTGTTGTCAGGGGCGGGGTTTGTGACGATGCCCATGAAGAGGGGGGTCAGAGAAGTGTCATCGACGAGGGCAAAGAGGAAGGGAGAGTTGACGGAGAAGAGGGAGACGGAGCGCATGGACGTTATCACAGTGGTGGCGGACGCCTCCACGCCTTCCTCGCTGAGTTCTACGGTGCTGGCGTGGCGGACGCCGGACACCCTCAGAGGGTGGTCGGAAATCCCAGAAAGATCAGGAGCTGAAAACAGAGAGCCAAGACCTGATAGAGAGAGAAAAAGAGGGCAGAGTTACAGACTGAGAGGCCAGACGGACACGTTCACACATGTGCACTCGTGTGTACGCCAACAAGTCTATTCAGACAGTCACGGACATACGCAACAACAAAATTTACTTCATCAGACACCAGCAGCTATGCAGACGCATAGAGTATAATTTGTACTTAAGCAAAAAGGAAGAAGGACAAGTGTTGATACTTTCCTGAGACATCACATGCACAAGAACAGGATGGATGTCAGGTTACAGTGACCTTTGATCATCTAGTTCAAGCAGACATTTATCCCAAGAAGGAATTTCTTCAGGGAGATATTGTGTTCAAAAGAATTGGACGGACAGACAGAAAGCTGAAAACATAATGCCTCCAGTCACGGCTTTCGCTGGCACACAGCATAACAATGTTGAAGTTTGGACTTGTTTTTATAATAGATGACGTTAAATATTTGTAATCATCACGACAACAGTATCTGTGTTGTTTCTTCCAGATATGTGCTTTGTCTTAGTGACACTGATGCTCTCACCCATGCTGGTCAGTGCTTCCTGGAGCTCCTGGCGGTACTGTAGCTTCACCTTGGGTAAGTTGACCTGCATTGTTTTCTCCTGAGGTAGACGTCTGTAAAGGTCGGAGATGTTCAGTCTCGGCAGCACTGATGACACGTTTCCTCTGCCCAGCATGGGCATGACAATCAAGAAGCTGGTGTTCCCCTTGAAGGGAAAACTGGCAACCTGGAAGAGAGAGAAGGACTGTCTTTTTATATAAGTTCTTAAGTTCAGGTCAACAGTTGAACCACTGCTGGCAGCAGGCTAACAACAGTCTTAATGTAGCCCTAACTCTGCCACATCCACAAATTTGAAATATCACTTTTAATTTTCCACAGTATTGAACAAAATCTAGATCAGTCCCTGGTACAATCAGTGGACACTGTAAGGAACATTCCTGTTGGACCCCAGGGCTGAAAATCCAGACTGTCCTGATTTAACTGGGACATCTGGTCACCCTGTAAACAGCAGCGAGGGATTCAGGCTACTCATGTTTTCTAATGCAGGCAAACTACTTTGGAAAAAAAACAGTATCATGCGTTGGCTCCACCTGTGATAATGGACGGTATCAACAGCACCATCACAGGTGTACCCATGCCAAGTGTTACCTGTGCTTCCAGTTCTGGATCGTCCAGCAGGCGGAGAGGGTACTGGGCAGACTTCATCATGTCCACCGAGACAGAGTTCTGGTTGTCCAGGTAGAAGACTCCCTTAGAGGTGCCTTGGGGGTCAAATCGTGTCTGCCATTCACCTGCAAAACAGAGAGGAGGAGCCAGAAGGAATCATTAGCAAGATTAGAAAAGTCTGTTTTTGACTACGTGAACTCAGGAAACACCTGGATCTGACTTTTCATTTTTAGAATTAAAGTAGCACTTCATCATAGGCAGTGATAATCATGGACACGATATCTAGGAGCTGCCCTGGTCATGAGCATGGCCGTGAAGTTTGCCCATTTTGAGGAAATATTGCAGAAGCTGTACCAGCAGTGCAGGGAGCACTTTCTCCACATAAATGTGAAGAAGACAAAGAAGTTCTTTAAAGACTGACTCTGTCCCACAGATGATTGGAGAGGGTCTACAGCTACAAGTACCTCAAGACCACCATCGACAGCGGGCTGACCAAACACAACATACAAACAATTTTGAAAAAGTGTGAGCAGTAGACCTTTTCTTATCTGGCTTTGTACCAACAAGGCCAAACTGTGGAGGTTTAACACCTTGGGGTGCAGGGAGCAGTGCTCAACCCTCCAGCGGCGCTATGACCAGAGGACGGTGAAGAAAGCAAGATCACGAGATCGAGAGGCTAAACTCGAGCCACAAATTTGATTACTTTAGACTCAACTTGAGCCTTTTTACTTGAAAATACTTGACACTTTCCCAAAAGCCCAAAGATTATAACATCTATCATAAAAAAAAGTGGTATTCAAGGAATTAAATCATCTCCCTTCATTTCCTGAATCAACAAACATTAACGCTTTTCATTCTGAGCAAGTCGACATGTAATTCACCAGATCCAGAACCATGACAAACTAATGTTACGTTACTGAGCTCTTGTCAGTAAAAAGCATCCCTGAACTATGCAGGGGTCAGTGAAAACAAAATGTGTGTAAAAGTATGTGAAACACACTGGTAAAAAATTACAGACTGAGATACAACAATTTCCAACTTCATTCAACATTTTAAGTTGCACAAAGGACAGTAAGTCGAGGGTCTATTATCAAAATGGAATTACACTGACTTTTGAGTCCCAAACAAGTCATGATGCACTTTTAACCCAAAGTTTAGGACTTGAGACTTGGCTCTGGGACTTGAATTAGAAGTAGAATACAAAGACTTGAGACTTGCAAAACAATAACTTGGATCCACCTCTTCCTAAGTGTCCTTGGGCAGGAGCCAGAGGACAGGAGGACAGGAGGACATGAGGAGGTGGGGATGTGATGACCTACTCTACCTTCTGATCCACAGCAGCCACAGCTGCCTTATCTCTGTATTCTCCAATACAGAGATAACGTCAGCTGATCCACTAAGCGGGTTGACAATTCAGATTTCATTCAAAATAACCGACTCATTGTGCCTCTTTTGAGTTCTGGACACTCACATTACTGCTGAAACATCTGATTTGATTTATGCACTTAAATCCCTGAGAGATCTTTGGTTCACCTTTGAAGTACACAGCGTTCATGAGCATGAGCACCACGTCATGTGGTATACTTTCCAGGAAGTTTGGGATGTGACCATTGGTGGCGTTCTCCACCCACTGGTTGACCTCCTCCACAGACACCAGAGGGACGGGCTGAGACTGGTACCTGAAGAGGAACAGCCAGTTACTTTAACATTTTAGACAGCAAAAATTAAAGAATCTATCAGTTGGTGTACATTTAAGAAATACATGAGTTTACTTGCTGCCATTACCTTAAAGCGTGTGGTAGATTCTCTTATTCTTGACTGTTGATGTTACACCCTTTACTACTTTCCCCTCAAATCTCCAGCCTCAGTAATTTTCAGATCATGCCTTTCTCCACATGACCAGCAGTCGTCACTATGGAGCCATCACATGACCACCACATCCCCACAGCTGTTCTCCATTTACCCATTACCTCCCCAGTATAAGTAGCTCTCATTCAGTGCTCTTCTCTTGCACATTTGTCTTTGCTTACCAAACTTTAATGTCCTGTGCGTGTTTGATCAGTTTTAGCCTGCATGTTTCTGCCTTTGCTGATTTCTGGTTGCCAACCTTTTGTTTGAGTAAAGACTGTTTATCATTCATGGAGACATGCTAAACATGACTCGCTGAATCAACCAGTTCAGTCTGAGCTCAAATGTTGGCAGGATGTTCAAAACTTAATGAAAATCATTCGACCAGTGTGTGTGTGTGCAGCCTGACTGTAGTTGGTACCTGGCCAGAGAGTCCTCAACAAAAGACAACTTCACCTCAAATCCTGAGAGAGAAAAGAAAAGAGGGAAAAGGAGAAGATGAATCTCAGACAAACGTCTTCAAACCATCACCAGTTCAACACTTATCATCACCACACACCTGGTCTCAGGTACATGCGTGTTGCCACCTCCAACGATGTGTTTCTGAAATGAGGTAGAAGTCCTCCCAGTACATGATGGTAACACGACAGATTGTGAGCGTGGAGGCTCTGCAGCAGCAGCTTCTCTGTCTCATTGTGAGCACCTGAGAGACAAAAAATCAATCTGACCAAAGTGTTTCTGTGGAACAGTTAGTAGATATGATGAGCCCTTCACCTGACTTTACCTGTGCTGACATGTCCTGAGTCAGAGCTTAAAGGCATAGTTAGCGATATAATCCAACGCACTTTTAGTCAAAATCACCGTATTTCTCCTCACTACCCTCAAGCTGTCACTTCTGAGAGCATGCTGGGAAAAAATCTGGTTTCAATACACAGCCTGGGCTCTGAATTCTTGTGAGTTTTTTCCAACTCTTTATAACGTCATCAGACCAAATGTCAATTAAACATTTTGTCTCCTCGTCTCCTCTTGTGCGACTGCGGCTCATTTTGTT
Organism: Lutjanus campechanus; assembly: GCA_027495735.1. Lineage (NCBI taxonomy): Eukaryota > Metazoa > Chordata > Actinopteri > Lutjaniformes > Lutjanidae > Lutjanus > Lutjanus campechanus. The sequence goes on along the minus strand of JAJHUR010031155.1, from coordinate 2,369 downwards.
GTCGATGTTGTTGTTTTTTTTTCCTTGTTCTGGTTCTGACAATAGCCTGTCAGAACTTCCTGTGATTGGTCTGAAAGTCTGGTTTCACATCTGTAATGTATGTATGTGATGTAAAGTCTGGACCAGAGGAGGTGTGAAATCAGCCTCACAGCT
>JAJHUR010031149.1:762-20394 GCA_027495735.1 Lutjanus campechanus | reverse complement strand
ACAAAGACAATATATTTAATGTTCAAACTGATAAAACTTACACACTCAATCTGAATTTGATGCCTGCAACATGTTCCAAAAAGTTCAGACAGGAGCATGTTTACCACCGTGATACATCACCTTTTACTCAGTAACTGTTTGGGGAACTGAGGACACTAATTGTTAAAGTTTTGAAAGTGAAATTCTCTCTCATTCGTGCTTGATATATGACTTCAGGTGCTCAACAGTCCGGGGTGTCTGTTGTCCCATTTTGTGCTTCATAATGCACCACACATTTTCAATGGGAGACAGGTCTGGACTGCAGGCAGGTCAGTCTAATATAGGACACAACGTACATGATTTCTGAAAACAGTCTGAAATGTGGACTCATCAGACCACAGCATACTTTTTCCACTCTGTGTCATCAGTCCATCTTACAGTTACCATCAACTGTGTTTACTGACTAACGGATTTCCAAAGTGCTCCTGAGCCCATGTGGTATCCTTTATACAATTATGTGAGGTTTTTAATGCAGTTTTTAATGCAGTGCCATCCTGAGGGGTCAAAGGTCATGAGCATTCATTGTTGGTTTTCAGCCTTGCCTCTTGCATGCAGAGATTTCTCTGGATTCTCTGAATCTGTAGATGATATTATGGACTGTAGAAGGTAAAATCCCTAAATTCCTGCAGTTTTGTGTTGAGAAACATTGTTCTTAAACTTTTTGGACTATTTGCCCACACAGTTTTTCACAAAGTCGTGAATCTCAACCAAGCCTTTTGACGATTTCGATGATACTTTCACCTGTTATCAATGAACCCGTTTAACCGTCGAACAGGCGTTTTTTTGAGCATTCAAGAACTTTTCCAGTGTTGTGTTGCTCTTGTTCCAACTTTGGAACATGTTACAGGCATCAAATTCAGAATGAGCGTATATGTACAAAAAAGTTTATCGGTTTGAACATTAAATATCTTCTCTTTGTACTGTATTCAATTGAATACAAGTCAAAAAGTATTTGCAAATCATTGCATTCTGTTTTTACTTACACAGCATCCCAACTTTTTTGGAGTTTGTACGATACGTTACCTGTATTGGGGATGGTAAGGCGTCCTCCCAGATTACCCAGGGTGGCGCTGGTGCTCAGCCCAGGCTCTCTGGACAGGGTGTGGCTGTGGTAGTCTCGCTCTCTCCCCACAGTCCCCACCGACTTCAGGCTGAGGATCTCCCCGTCGGAGCACATGTCCGCGGGGAGCTCCAGGGAGGAGAGCGTGGAGGAGTTGTACACCTTGATTTTGAGACTGGGCAACGGGTCCAGCAGGGGGGAGGTGGTCATGGGGATTTTGTGGGGGCTGTCATTGACCCCTTGCTGCAGGGAGAAGAGCGGCCCGCGGAAGGCCCCCGCTGTGGCTGTCAGATCTGGAGGAGCTGAGGGATGCAGGGGGTGGGGGTTATCTGCAGAGAGTGGAGGAGAGAGGAGCAGTTTTCTTATCACCAGAAATGACACAAGCAGGGCTGAGAGTGCTAAAAGTGATGCGAGTGAAATGGATTAATGTTGCTAATTAATATTTGATGGCAAGAACAAGAGAAGGAATACCATGACGAATGCTGAAAGTGTAAAAAATGTAAAAAATTGAGAATTGGCTAAGCGAGAGGAGATAATGGTTTAAAGAGAATTAATTTATGGGCCGATATAAATAGCAGTGTGATAATGAAATGAAGTGTGAAGAAGTGCTTCTATGAAGATGAGTCAAAATAAGAAAAGTTGTGAAAAAAATAAACACAATGATAAATTGTGTGTGAATGCGTCCTGACGGATGTGTGCGAACGTGTGAGTTACCCTGTCTGGGAGGCTTGTAGTTGCCAGGGTGGAAGGCAGCGGTGAGAGCAGATGAGGAGTCGGTGATGTCTCCGTGGAGATGGCGGCATCTGCGGCGATATGCCAGCACTCCCACGCACAACACCAGTATCACGCACAGCAGCAGGGCCCCCACCAGACCGGCGTAGACGGCTACACCCATACCCGGTGCCAGCGCTTAAAAAGAAGAAGGTCAGACGGTCAAAATGTCGTAAAGAGAAAACTGTGAAAACTCACTGATACAAATGCGAGGGAAAGACGAGAGGGAAGACAAGATAATTAAAGAGATTTCATCTGATTTACTACATGTCAGTTCCAGCAGGAAGCAGCATAAATTAGTTACTGCAGTGTAAATTAGAGCTGAAACGATTAGTGGATTAAATGATTAGTTGATCATCAGGATATTAACAACAATTCTGATAATCCATTAATCTTTGTGTCATATATTTAGATTAAATTCCCGCTTCTCAAATGTGAGGATTTGCTGCTTTTCTCTTTTTTTTTCATCATTGTAAATTCAATATCTTTGGATTTTAGATCAGACCAAACATGATAATTCGAAGACGTCACCTTGGGCTCTGGGAGAGTACATGGTTAATTGAAATTTAATCAGTAGATTAATCAATAATTAAAGTAATGAGTGGCTGCAGCCCTTTTTTCCACACTTTTTTTTTCCATAGTTAAAACTGAAATCTTTCAAGGATAGGATAGGTCAGCAGTCTGTCAACTTAATATGTTACGGTATTTTTAGTGCTTAATTTTCTCCTTGTGTTACTTTCACACCATCACGGTTCAGGAAAAAAAAGAAACACTGTCAGGGAAATAAAGACGAGGTAATTAAGCACTAAAAATACTGCAACTTTAGACAATACTTGAAATCAACAGATCTGACGTGCAGATGCTGACCTCATTAGGTGGATCACATGTATCGTAATTATGTGACAGATTCGCATAAAAGGCATAGTTTGTTGTATTTACCTGCAGTAGATGCCTCCAGTTTGGAGGAGCAGACAGGAGGCACCAGCTAAGCAATGAGCTGCTGTGAACAGAGTCAGCAATAAAAGGTATTTTTGACACTTTGTCCACCTAAAGAAGTGTGCGCTGTATTTAGAATATTTTCACTGCTTTACTTTGCCATCGGACAGCCTTTTCTGACAGGAAACCACTGTTATAAACGGCAAATACTGCTTTCACCAAACTAACCAAACTCCATGAGCGAAATTAGTAACTTTACCTTGCAATACACGGGAGTTGCTGGTCTGCTGCTGCCTCGATCTGTAGGTATGTTTGCGTGACTTTGGTGTTTTTAAAGGATAGTTCGGATTCACCAAAGTTACACAATAACACAAACAAACTAACAGATTGAGACAGCTGTAGACCAGAAACTTTAATTTTCTGCGAGGTAAAATGACTGATTTTGTCAGTGGAGTTTGGTTGGTTTGGAGAGAGCGAGATTTGGCTTATATAACAGCAGTTTCTGATCAGTAAAGGTTGTCTGATGGTAAAGTAAAGCAGTGAAAATATTCTTAATATAGCGTGCACTTACACTGACATTGATTCTTTTAGGTGGACCTTTTTTTTAGGTGGCTAAATTACATTTGTTTCTGACCCCGTCCACAGCAGCACTTCGCTTAGCTTTCGTGCTGGCGCTCCTCTCTGCTTTTCCAAACTGGGGTTGTGCCAACCAGAATCTACTACAGATAATACACTGACTATAACCAAGTACCTTGTACAACCCCACTTCTGTGTGATGGGGTATAAAATTTTAAAATCACTTCGCAGCCAGTATGGACAGGAGAAGGAGTAGCCAATAACTCAGTGTACTTGTGGGGATGTGAGTGTTGTTTTAAGATGTGAGCTAATTCTTTAGCTTTAGGATTTACTCAGTGTTCAAGGCTAAAGTTACATCGTTTTTGGCTAAGAGAGATCGTCCAGAAGAGCAACATTAATAAAGAACCCCTTCTAGCCTGCAGGGGGCACATCTGACAACAGAAGTCTGCATGGAGTGAGGTTGAAGGGGGGCGGGAGGGGTGGCTGTCCATAACTTCACCTGCTCCCCGTTGGGCTGGGTTGCTGGGTGATTGGTTGTGACTGGTCAGCAGGCCCACCGCAGCCTGCTTTAGCCCTGTCTCCCTGTCCAACACTAGCAGAGCCATACCCAGCCCGAGACACGTGAGCCAGTCACACCACGGCAGAAAAGAGGAGAAGACAAGGAGCGAGGTTGGCGGGAGACAATGAAGAAAATGAAAAAAAAAAGAGTAGACGGGCTGGATAAACAGAGGAGGAGAGAGCTAGAGGAGAGGCAATTTGGCAAAAGGGGATAGGAGGGAGTTAGATAAGGTTGTGATTTGTTGAGAGGACAGACGGATTATAAGTGTGGTGAGGAGGAGAGAGGAGATAAGTATAGCTGTGCTTGAGGAAAAGGCCCATGTTAAAAGAGTGGAGTGGGGAAGAAGTTGGGAGGAAACCACAGACAGACACTACACAGCGGCAGTGAGAGCAGAAGAAAGAGTGGAGGAGAGGAGAGCCGGAGGCAGACGGGCTGGCAGAGGAGAGCTCCCATGCTCACGTGGCGCGATGGAACCGAATCCGACAGCCGTCCGCACTTATTACCACAAACGGAACAATAGCGAATTAGGTGCATTACCGCGGCTGAACCCACGTCGCATTGAGCCGGAGGAATTACCATCACTTCAAATGTAAACTATATCACAGATTAAGTGAGAGTCAGACAGAAATCAGCTGTTTTTCTCCAGCGAGTTCTCCGCTTCCACCTCAGAGCCGATGGATCAAAGAGTCTCAGCTTAGAGGCCTGTCATTTTGCTCTCTTCATAATACAGCTTGCAGTTTTTATTTTCCGCTGACATGTTGGGTTTAAAACTTTAATGTTTATCTGGTTTTTGCTTGAGCATAAGATTACATGCATTGGGCATGTTAACATCTGAATTTCTTACAACAAATAAGGCAGAATGCAAATATCTGCAAATAATTTTTGACTTGTATTCAATTGAATACACGAAGACAAAATATGTAATGTTCAAACTGATTGGCTTTATTGTTTTTTGTAAATATACGCTCATTCTGTGTTTGATGCCTGCAACATGTTTCAAAAAAGTTGGGACAGGAACAAACAAGACTGTGAAAGATGTGGACGCTCAAAGTCCCCCAAAACTGTGGGAATTTATGGACTTCACCATCTAAAATCCATAATATCATTAAAAGATTCAGGGAATCCGGTGAAATCTCTGCTTGTAGGGGGCAAGATTGAATGCCTGTGACTTTTCACCCCTCAGGCGGCACTGCATTAAAAATTCACATAATTGTATAAAGGATACCACATGAGCTCAGGAAAACTGCTGTCGGCAAACAAAGTTTGTTGCTGCACCTACAAATGCAAGTTAAGACTCCATCATGCAACATTATGGTGCCATCCAGATGACGTCTTTTTAAGAGACATCCCTCCTTAGACACATTGTGCATGTCTGAGAACAGTGTGGCTTTGCAGTAAAAGAGTTCAGGTACTAAACTGACCTGCCTGCAGTCCAGACTTGTCTTCCACTGAAAATGTGTGGTGCATTATGATGCACAAAATACGATAACAGAGACCCCGGACTGTTGAGCACCTGAAGTCGTATATCAAGCAAGAATGTCCCAACTTTTCTGGGACATATTGCAGGCATTGTGTTGTATTCAACTGAGTATGTGCCAAAAAGTATTTTCACTGCATTCTGTTCTTATTTACATTTTACACAATGTCCCAGCTTTAATGTAACTGGGGTTGTAATTACACCAACATCCATTAATCCTTTTGTTGTAAATGTATCCTCTTTTTTTCAATCCACAGTTGCAGCAAGCTGTTCTGTAAATGATGCGAACATGGAGCCAGCTCAGAAACCTACGTTCCGCTTAGTCAACACGCTAGACAAGACGGGATAACAACACTCATAAGCAGGCCGGACAAGAAGGTGAGGCGCGTCTCTCGCTGAGCTCGATCGGAGATGACAACAAAGCGCGGACAGACGGGCTCAACACAAAACGCAGCACGCGTTCAGCTCCACGTGCTAACAGATGTTAGGACTCACAGACAGACACACAAACACACAGAAGGTAACAAACAGAAACAGTATGGAGCAGTGACAGAGTGATGTCATGGGAAGGTGAACTTACGATGGCTTGCATGTTCAATAGAAATCTTTTTATCTGTTTGAACAGGAGAAAAAACAAGAGAAGAAGAAAAGAAAAAAAAAACAGAAACATAAAAATGGATGGAGTAGTTGTTATGCAAATGAAAGATACAACATAATACAAAGCAGAAAGTAAACAATGGCTCATCAATATGAAAATAGAAACTTAAAAGGCATACCGCAAGCAAGAAAACACACTTTACATCTAAGAAATAATAACCTCTTCTAGGAATCTGTGAATGTTGAATGAAGTTCAGCATAATTGTTTTTAATGTACAAGAAATAAAAGCCTGTTAGAGATGACTGTGAGAGAGATTAGGATCATTTGGATGAGAGTGGCGAAGGTAAAGCGAGTCTTGAAAATGAACAAGGATGCTGGCGTTGTGCGGTACACGAGGGAGTCGATGTAGATTGAAGCCGTCTCTTTATACACCCCACAGGGTACGTTATCACCTTCATCCTATGAGAAGAGAAACCCCATCCATCCTGACGGGAACAATCTTTTCCGAGATAATGCCGACGTGAATCATCCCTGAGTGGTTTGATGAATATCGAAGCCATCTTTCAAGGATCGTGTCACTCACTGTATCTCAAACCAAATAACCTTCGCTCTCCCAAGCATCGTCAAAACACCAAATGGATTCCCCGACTTTCCCCGCTCAGCCAGTAGCAATTAGACTCCACCAGGAGGCAGGAGGATGATGGTTTGTGGTGTCTCAAAGCATTTTACATTTATGACTGAGGTTTGTAGACGATCCTCGGAGGGATTAACAATGAGTGAAACGTTATAGTCGGCTTCTGTTGTTCGATTACACAACAGGTAGTTCTCAACGAGCAATCTGATTGGTCAGCCAGTCAGCTTTCTAACTGGAACATGTTAGAAAGCTGGTTTTGACCATCAGAAAGCAAACTATGAACTATATTAGACTTAAAAAACAAAATATTTGTCCAACTATGAATCTGTTTGAAAATAAGAACCACCAAACTGGAAATTTAGAGCGTGCTGAAATCCCTGCTTATCACTGAAAATATTTTTGAAACATTTGTATTCTTGAAAATAAAGGAAAAACCACAAATAATAGACCACAGCCTTGGGTTATTTGCCCCTTTAATACAGTTGCTGCCTCCCTTGTGTACGACAAACAGGAGAACAAACAGTTTTGACTTAGTGTGTTTCCACTGAAACTGAGATAACACTTAAACCACTGTGAACATTCGCTGTCGAGCTAGCAAGCACGCCAGGGGAACTACCTGTTTGCAGCTGTGGTAAACATTTCCATGGTAACAGCGAGCTCCACCAATCAGAGACATCACCGTTACACTTTAGGGTTGTGGGTAGTGTATTAATTCTCCAAGATATTGAGAAAGAAACATGTTTTGTCTTAGATCAAGGTTCATATCATACGAAGTTGTGGCTTTAACAGGAGCATAGCTGGTGAGTCTATGTGTGGATCCTCTATTCAGAATATAGACCCTCACTGTTGAGCTCCAGACTGCATCACTGTCGTACTAATAACGAGAGTAAAGTGCACCTTCTCGTCTAATATTTCTTAATTATCTGAAGCATGTTAGGAACCCAAATAGTCCTAATTCCATCAGGACAGTTTGTCCGCAGAATAATCAGATTATTGTGCTGCGAAATTGAATATGCGAGTCAGTAACCTGTAGTTTGCCAAGTGACACATTTACAGATTTTCTGCAGCACAGTGCTCCCCATCTTCCCCCTCTGTCAGAGCAACTTGAGTGTGTGTTTTCCTGACAGCCCCCTGAGAATGCCCTGCTCCGTACAGCCAAATCAGACCGTGTATTTGTCTAATCCGGCTGCTCCGTGTGAAGCCTGTTTATGTCAGGACTCGCGTGTAACCGCCGATAGAGTTGAAGCAGAGTGCGCCTATGATCTCCCTCGTTGCACGTGCGTTTTACGAGGTTCGTCTGCATCCATTGGCCGTGTTGGTTAGTGAACTTATGTGTGTGCGTGTGTATGTTTTAAGTGTGTGCTCGAATGTGTCTCACTGCCTCTGTGGATGTGCGTCTCTAAGATTCTAATGCGCTGTCAGCTGGATTCCTCCCAGCTCATCACGGGCTGCACATTGGGTGTCAGTGTGAGTCTGACTCACTCTCATATGCTCTTCCCCGTGCTAATTTTTCAACTTGGCCGTGTCATGCTCGCTTCCCACTCCATGCGCTCCCGTAGCCTGCACTCGCTCCCTCGTTCTCTCTTTCTCTCCATCTGTGCTCTTTAGATGTGGATCACTTGCCTTCTCTCTTTTGTGAACCTAAATTTTGCCTCATGAAACATCTGTCTGCGATTTAGCTGTTTTTTTCCTTTCATCTCTCTCTACATCATTCGCGCTCTCATCATGCTGCAACGGCTGAACACTTTGGGAATACAGTTCTTTATAAAAGAGCTTTGAAATGCAGTGCACCTTATAAAACTGTGAACAACGGGCAAAGAAAAGGCTTGCTTATCAATTCAACAACTTCATGAAGCTGCAAATGAGCTGCTATAGTCCAGGCTTTTTACCCAAAAGTGTGCGTCAACCTCACACAAATTCCAAAATAAACAAACTCAGCGTATTCTTCACATTCTGTTCTCAGTGTGTTCTTAATGAGATTTCAAAAAAAAAAATGTTATGGGATAGTTCCCCCAGAAATGAAAATTCAGTCATTATCTGCTCACCATCATGCTGATTGAAGGTCGGGTTTAGTTTTTTAGTTCACAAAACACTGCTGGAGTTTCACAGGAAAACTGTGTTGCAGAATCTCACAAACTCACTGACTTGAAGTGAATGGTGACCAGTTTTCAAACGTAAAAAACATCGAAAAAAAAAACATAAAATGCCTCCATACTGCTCGTCTGGTGTAATCCAAGTCTCCTAAAGCCCAAACATGCCAAGTTGACTTGAAAGACGTCACACTTTGTTTTTAGCCTGAATCTTCACTGTAGATCTTTAGCTTGGAGCCACGTTCACATGCACATGCACACTGTCTGAACTGGGTGTGTGTGGCGTGACGGTGTGCACACGCAAGTCAACAGTGTGTTGGGCTTTAGGAGACTTGAATTACACCAGACGAGCTGTATGGAGGTATTTCATGTTTTTTTTCTGTATTTTTTTTACATTTGAACACGGTCACCATTTACTTACATACGTAGTTCTGGGAGATTTTGCAGTGCTGTTTTCCTGTGAGGGGTTTTGTGGACTTAAAAACTAAACCCAGCCTTCAATCGGCATGAAGGTGAGTAGATAATGACTGAATTTTCATTTCCTTTTTTACAATACAGGAAGCTTTTTAGAACGAAAAATCACAACAGCTAGTCTGACAAATGATCATTTCTCATAAAAGAGATCCAAGTGGTGGTTCCTTTTGTTCCTAAAGGAATCATTAAATCAGCATCACTGTATTAGTACAGTATGGTTAAATTATATGTTGTTAAAAACTAAATTACGAACATTTATTCAAGTTAAGCACAATCATGAACCTGAATCTTGCGTCACATCAAGTGAATCATTCTTCCTTGAGAATGAGTCACATTTTCTTCTGGATTGTCTTTATTATGATGAGTCAGGAATAAAATGTCTGTTCAGAATCCAGCAATGTTTTGGTGCTTTGACGATGACAGAATGGCTGTTTAATTTTAATGCTTATAAGTTGGTTACCTTTGTTTCTAAAGTTTGGAAAAAATGTCAGGATGGTTTGTTTTGTTCAGTATTACTTGTAATTTCTGTTGCTACTCTGTACTCTGGTCTGTTTTTCCAAGTAGTGGTGTCTGGTAAGCCTGTCTGGGCACGTTATTTGTGCCTGACACAATAATAAAAATCTAATCTAATCAATCAGGATAGGCTACTTGTACGAAAGGCAAACTAAACTGGCACTGATCCATATAAATGTTGGCAAATAATTAACATAAATTTAAAACATGATCTCTTTCGATCATCACTTATGACCCACTAGTGTGTGGTGGTGGCTGCATCTGCAGAGTTTTCAAAGTTTTCAAAGTTTTCTGAGGAATGCCTGAAGTATGAAATGATAAAAAAATTTTCATTACAAAGATATTTCAAGAAAACGAACCCACAAGGTCATTTTGAATTTCGTTTCACAGTTTCTGGATGATTGTGGACAAAGACGACATGTATAAATCACCTTTTTTTCCCCACCATTTTCCCCAGAGACTTTTGATATGTTATTTATAACACACTTATGAGACTAGAACAGTTTCTATTGAAATTCATGTGAGGTCATGTTGTATATTTCCTGCACTATTACTGATTTGACCCCTATAGATCCCCCAGAAACACCTAAATCTTTCAGAAATTAGACAGTTAAACAATATGCACTAGTCAACTAGCATACATTTAAAATGACAATTATTTAAATATCACTTAAAAGAGCACTTTTATATTAGTTTCAAAACACTCCTGACTGCCAAGTTGACACCTCAACATCTTTTTTTTTTTGGAATATATATATTTTTTGGAATATTTACCTGGAATATGACTTGATAAAAAATTTTCATTACAAAGATTCTGCAAGAAAACGAACCCACTAAGTCATTTTGACCCATTTACATCTAAAAGGTAAGAATTTCCTTTTGCACATTCACTGTACTGCATCCAGCTCAATGTCTCATCTCAGTTTCTGGTTGATTGTGGACATTACTGAACCCTGTTGGGTGAATATCAGACAAGAAGATGTGCATAAATCTTTTTTTTTTTACATGGGCAGGAATGGGAAATTGTGGTATCACCAACTTTAGTATTTTTCTGAACTTTCCCCCACTTGGATTTCTTAAGACTTTTAATATGTTATAAATGACATATTTAGTTGCAGTTTGTGTGGGGTTGTGCTGTGTTATACCTGCACTATTAGGGATAGATCCCTCAGAAACACCTTGTTCTTTTGAACTATGTGCACTAGTGAAATAAATTCTGATCTGTATTAAAGGCCCAACTGAAGAATTACGCTGCATCAAGAAATATATATGAGCCAAATATTGACTCTCTTTTGACATTTAACAACCACGGCAGTTCAAACACTTTGCTCCGGTGACTTACTGCGTGCACACAGCCCCTCGGTGCAGTTTTTGCTCTCCATCATGCTGCCGCTGCAGTGCTTTCCTCCGTTCCTGGGTGGGGGAGCTTGGCACTCGCGACTGCGCCAGTGAGTGCACTCTGTCCCACAGGCGGACCACTTTGCCCACTCCGTCCAGCCGCCATCCACTGGAATGACACAGCATAAGATGTGAATCACATCACAGTTTACAGCTAAACAATCGCTAATCGCTCCAGGTAGAGAGGAACTGGGAAGTGACGTTATGATGCGGCGTGATGCAAATGTAATGGCATAATTTTGCAATTTGCAAAATGCATTCTGTGGTTTGTTTTAAACGACTTTGGGATCAGGGTGGTCTGACACACGGGGCAAAACAATAAAAGGCACAACAGTGTTTGACAGTAAATCAGATAACTATATGCTCCTGATGCTGATGTTTCATCCTGTCCTACAACTTCCAAAACGGGTTTAACAGCCTTCTTTTATCCAAAGTTAAAGGGATAGTTCACATTATTTAAAGTGGAGTTGTATGAGGTACTTTTTGGAGAAGCAAAGACGAATACAAGCAGAAAAGCTTTGCAATGTACTGCTGTGGACTGCTGTGGACAGGGTCAGCAACTAATTTTAGCCACTTAAAAAACGTCCACCTAACAAAATCAATATCATTTCAAGTGTGCACTATATTTAGAATATCTTCACCTCCTTACTTTGCCATCAGAGAGTGTTTTTGATGGGAAACTAGTGTTATATATATACATATATAAGCTAAATATCGCTCTCTGTAAACCAACCAAACTCCATACGCAAAACCTGTAATTTTACCTCAAAGAATACGGGAGTTTCTGGATCACCGCTGCATCGATCTGTTAGTTTGTTTGTGTTATTGTGCAACTTTGGTGTTTTAAAAGGATAGTTCAGATTCACCAAAGTCACATAATAACACACACACAAAAAAAACAACAAACAGATTGAGGCAGGAGTAGACCAGCAACTCTGTGTTCTGCAATGTAAGATTACTGACTTTGCCAACAGTTTGGTTGGTTTTGAGAGAGCAATATTTGCCCAGTAAAAAAGGCAGTTTCCCTGTGGAAGAGCAGTCTGAGGGCAAAGTAAAGCAATGAAAAATATTCTAAATATAGTGTACAATTAACTTTTTTTTAGGTGGCCCCTTTTTTAAGTGGCTAAGATACCTTTTGCTGCTGACCCAGTCCACAGCAGTACAGCGCCGGTGCCCTTCTTTGCTCCTCCAAACCAGGTGCGTGCCGACTGCCATCCACTCTAGCTAATATACTAAGAATGACACAACTTAAATATTAAATCACAAAATGATGGAAACGAGCTTTCAGTTTCAATAATTGAATCGAAACAGCAGAATTTGGGACTCGATTTTTTCCCTCCACCACTGCCTACTTGTAGCATCTGGTGCACGTCTGAAGAAAAAAACACTTTAAAGATGACTCAGCGTAGCTTATCAGCCATTATATCACAATTGACACCACGTAGATCTTTTTAAGGAAGAATGAAAATGACAGGGCATAAAACCAATGATGTCTTGATCTTAACAAATCAAGACTCGATAGTCTAAATCTAATTGCATCGTGGCCTTAAGTCAAATTGAATAGTGGACTTGGAGAATCTCGACAACCCTATAATATACTGACTTTTGATAAGTACCTCATACAACTCCACAGCAAATAATCCAAACTATCCCTTCAAACCTCATGTGGAGGATACAGCTGAACACCGGTGTCTAATTTTTTAAAATTCATGCTGGTTCTTCCTACAAAATGGCCCGACGACTTCGTCTGAGGATGTTTTAAATAATGCAGATGAGTACGTCATCCTCACCTGGACACAGCGTGGTGCAGGTCACTCTCTGGAAGGGTGGGCCCTCGCAGAACGCTCCCCCGTTCAGGGGGGCAGGATTGGTGCAGCTGCGCGTTCGTCGCTGCCAGCCCCGCCCGCACCGAGCGTTACACTCGGACCATTCGGTCCAAGACGACCAGCCTCCGCTCACTGACACACACACACAGACACACAGACAGGTAAAGTGAGTGTGAGTCTCCTGGGCATCTGAGAAGAATATTTCCCCTTCAGCGTGCACACTGGTGAGTGATAATAAGTGAGAAACATAATCCAAAGTAGAAAGACTGACCTTTTAGACATAAAAAGTTCAGCATTTTTTAGATGATAACTAAATATATGTGATAGAATCAGGTGTATTCAAAGTATCCATTCTCCAAATGCCTACCAGACTTAAATAAAGTATTTAAATGTTATCAGCAAAATATACTTGAATGAAAAGTGAAGGTCTCATTCTTTATTAAAATGGTTCCTGTCAGTTTTAGGATTAATATGACTGCTGCATTAACGTGCATGGTGCATTTTGCTGCTATAGATGTTTAAGGTAGAACTAATTTTATCTACTTATATATAGTTGGGTAGTTTAATCTACAGCAATGCATCAAATACTGCAGATCATGTGTTGTCTCTGTGCTATGAGAACTATGAATCTCTAAAAAGTCAACTTTTCAAAAGAAAAACAGCCTGTTTTCAGCTTTGTGACGATGCATTTCCAGCTAATCCAAGAGGGGTTTTACAGAGTTTATTTAGCTTAAGAAAGAGGAGAATTTTCTCAACCCGTAAATGAACACGTAATCCTTCAGTTCATCACAAAGACTCAAAATCAACACATTTGGAGATACAGATGAAGTTTTCATTGGACAGAAATGATCTGAAAAATAACCAGTAACTAAAACTGTCATAAAAATGTAGTGAAGCACAATAATACAATATTTGGTGACACTTTATTTGAAGGGATGTGCATAGGACTGTCATTACACTGTCATAACCATGTCACGACACCTGTCATGAACATGAAGGAGTCTTTATGAATGTTTTAATGCAAAGTTTCTGAGACTGACGACGGCCAGTTTAATAAGTACTGAGGTGGTTTTGTTGCTGTGTTTATCTCCTGGCTGAGTCAGCTAATTCTGCGATTAATTCCACATCTAACTGAGCTAACGTAGCTAACTAGCTAACGCAAGCTACAGATAACAGCAGATAGCAGTTAGCCTACTTTAGCAACAAGTAAACTAGCTAACCACTGTCTGAGCATCAGCTAACTCTATAAGCTAATTTACATTGGTCCTGTACTCTGTCGTCAAACTGTTCTTATAACAATTAATGACATCTTTATGACAAGTTAAAATGTATCACTTCACTTTGGGTCAAGGAAAATCTTCATGACAGACTTATAATAGTCTCATAACAGCCAGTGTCAAAACCAACCACATATGACAGTTTAATGCATGTTAAAACATAAAGCTAAACAGCTTCTTTAAGTTTGGTAATGTCAGGTTGTCATAACAAAGACATTGTTGGCTTGATTAATCTCAAGTTTTCATAACAAAGACATCTCAAACAACGTCAACTTTGTATTAAGTAACATAATTGACTGAATGACACTTGATGACAACAGTCAGAAACATTCCTAAAGAGGTGTCATGAAATGGTGTACAGTAATGACAGTCTTATGCACACTACTTCAAATAAAGTGTTACCCAATATCTGCCTCTGAGATGAAGTAGTAAAAAGTTGCATAAAATGGAAACACTCAAGTAAAGACCAAGTACCTCAAATTTGTACTTGAGTACTGTACATGTCGAGTAAATGTACTTAGTTACATTCCACCACTGCTGCCTACCATATTTATAAGCTTTGGAAAAGAAGAAAGTAGTTCCTATTGGTAGTTTAACATCGTGTGGTTGTAAATACCCCAATAAAAATGCAGAAGGTTTAGCCTCACGGAGGAGAAAGTGTGTTTGTTTGTTTGTTACCATAAACGATAAGTGTAGCTGTGCTGCTGCGTCTTTTGGCCACCACGTTACGAGCCACACAGGTGTAGTTAGCGGTGTCTGAGAGTCTGGCCTGCTTGATGATCAGATCATGATCAATGGTGATCAGGAAGTTGGAGTCCTGCGACGGATCTATGACGTCCTCATTCTTCAGCCAGTCCACCTGTGCAGAGGCAAACACACACACATAAATACACTCTGTCGTACTAAAGGAAATCTTCAAGCTGATCACACAAAATGATAAAAAATTAACCAAAAAGGAGAAAGTAGCAATAGAAGCCAAGATTTTAGTTGACAATCTTGAAAAACATCCGTACTGTTTAATTCTTTTGGCAGACACCTCTTCACATATTTCATTGTACAAATCAGCAGGTGTGTATGCATAAACATGAGTCTGCAGCCCACCACACACACGCAGACCCAGTCAGTAAACACAGTAAACCTGCAGAGTATTAAGCCATCACGACACGCTTCAATGCTATATGTGGCATTGATCAAACACTGTCAATATTTGATCAGTTTGCTCAGGAAAAATAGACTTTGTGGCTTCTTTTGTCCAAAATATAGCTTGATAGTATATCATAGAAAACAACCACAAGCAATAAAATTAATATTTATCATGAAATACATTCTGAAATAGCAGCTCTTCTGTATTCTCATAATATCAGCTTTTCTCTTTCATGCTTTGTGCTTTTTACGTCTATTTATACACTAAAAAAAGAAAATAAAGCTCGACAGGATGTAAATATTTACTTGAGTGATAAAAATCTACATTCATGAATAATTAGTTTTCTTTTTTTTAATAAATTGTTGTGCTGCTGTTTTATGGGGAAAATAAAACTGTTTGATATAGCGCTGCAAATCAGAGCAGCTTAGAGTTAAAACATGACACAAAGTGGATTTAAGCACTGCCTTTTTTGCTCTGTTGCTTAAATAACACAGTATATTATTTTTTATATATTATGGTGTCACATAGCTGGATAGACTTAAATCTCTCAAACTTCAGTGGCTCGCCCTTTGCTAGGCTCCCTTGTGTATTATGTTTATGTTGTTCTTTAACTGATTATTTAGACCTCAGTTTTGATATCCTGGCTTGAAATACAGAGCTATAAAAAATATAAATGATCTTGAACTATTACTCTCCAGGATCAAAAACACCAATGTAACCCCAAAAGTGATAGAAAAGCGATGATAATTTACAATATTTAACCTGCGGCCATTTTCCTCTGACACGTTCAGGGTAAGAAGCTCACACAGGGAACATGTAGGGAACCTAACAAATCGTTACCATTTCACTGCTTCCCCATAGATTGACAAGGTTTTCACTATCCATTATCTTTTTAGTAGCTGATTAAACGGGAAGCAGTGAAATGATAATAATTTGTCAGATTTGCTATGTTTTCACAACTTGCAACCTGTAACACAGTACGCCGTTTAAACTTCACACCCCGAACGTGACGACAGAGGAAAATGGCTGCCTTGTGGATATTTTTTTAAGGAGGGTGAGACTTACCTCGGCAGCGGGCATGCCCTCTGGGGGGCGACATTGCAGAAGTACCTCCTGCTCGAGTCGCACCTCCCGCCCCAGCGGCTCCTGCTCGAAGTTCTTCCTCAGGTCTACAGGGGGTGACACAAATGTAGTCAGCAGTTAGTCAAGGCTGCTCCGTGACAGCAGTGACACCCTGTTTATCTTTGTGACACTGGCTGTCACACACACACACCAGGCAAAGCCCCAAAAAGCCTCTGTCACTGTTTTCGGTTCATACCCTCATAAACATGCATGGTGTCAATCACACTACATCACACATTACCACAGGGGACTACGATGGAGTGCTACAGCAAATTCATTTGCATATATACTTAAGCTGACACGTATGACAAGCAAAAAGTCAGAAACATTTGCTCTTCTGCTTTCTCTATTCCATCCTCTCTCTCTGTCTCACAAAAACACACACACACAAGCACATATACACACTGGTACGACTAGTACTGACATGCAATGCGAACATAGGCACGGTTGCTCTTGGTGGTGCCGGCCGAGCTCCAGGCTACACACTGGCACCAGTAGTCCTCCAAACCAAACAGCTCCTCCACCTGGGTCCTGGACACCGAGATGTCGACCTCCCGCACCACCAGACCTGTGCAGAGACAGAGAAAAAGAGGGAGAGAGATTAGAGGGGCATATTTTTCACAGTGCATATAAATAATGCATTGGCTGCAGGCCAAATGCAGTTAACGTGCACATAAAAGCCTGTGGGAGCTAATGGATTATGTAGTTGAAAATGATGTTTGTAATTGAGTATGATGTTTATGTCTGTGAAATACAAGGTGACATTACTACGTGTGTGTGTAGTTGTGTTTACAGTACACCTCTGTGCAGTGTTGTAGTCAAGACCACCTAAGCCAAGACCAAGGCCAGAGTGTATCAAGCTCAGGACAAGACCAAGACTCTGGAGTGGTGCGGCCAAGTCAAAACCAAGAACAAGGGAGGGCAAGAACAAGTCAAGACCAAGACCAAGGCAGGGCAAGAACAAGTCGAGACCAATGAAGGTAAATACAGATGGACGACCCTTCTGAACTACCTCCCATTGTAAGAAACTGAAGCCAAAATATACCGGATACTATGCAGTGGTGGCCAGTGTTGGATCCGGGTGGCCGGCTGACTCAAACACGAGCAGGGCTCAGCTGCCAATCATGGCACAAAACCCAATTTTTATATCACACTTGAACAAACATCAGCGTAATAAGACCTAAAATGACAGAAACCATCTTTGGGAAAAATGTATTTGACGTGTACTTTGATGTTTTAATTTGGCCCGT
The DNA here is from genome assembly GCA_027495735.1 of Lutjanus campechanus. NCBI lineage: Eukaryota > Metazoa > Chordata > Actinopteri > Lutjaniformes > Lutjanidae > Lutjanus > Lutjanus campechanus. The sequence goes on along the minus strand of JAJHUR010031149.1, from coordinate 2,650 downwards.
GTGCTACCTATTAACAATGGGAGTCTGGATTTAGTGGTCTCCGGTCTCAAGTACTTCAACATCACCTCTGTGTCTGTGTGTATTACCTGTGATCTGGTCCAGGCTCTCTCTGGTGACGTGATCGTTTTGATTGACCCATTCTCCGTTACATTTGAAGTAGATCTGGGTGGCTGGCGACGCCCGGCACCGTAGCTGGACCGGCCGGTTCTTTACGATGAAAGCGTCCTCCGGCTCCAGGAGGAATTCTGGGAGAGGTTCTGCCGGTGCTGACGGGAAGGAGTCGGGGAGAACCTCGGCATCGCTGTAGTCGCTGCTCTCTGAAAAACACAGAGCACAGAAGTGATTAGGATGACTGTCGATTCAGTGGAAGGATCTGAGTTAAAGCAGTGCAGTGACTCTCCATCAGTATTTGGATGGATGCTTTGTGACTGAACCTCACTGTTCAGGTAAGAAATAAGCAAAATAACAAATGTCCCACGGGGATCAATAAGCTAACAAATACCTGGAGGGAGTATATGTGTGGGTGACAGCTTGTCTAATGTGTCTCAATCCAGCTTTAGGGCATGTGTGTACAAATCTGTCTGCAGTGTTTGGCTGTATACATAAAGGCAAACCTGTTAGTGTGTTTCAAGAGGACATTTAAGGTGCTGACAGTTTGTTTGACTGTAAATGGAGGGGCACGGTGACATTTCCGCCTCCTTGTACTGGCAGTAATCTGGTGAATGCAGGCCTCCTGCTCTGGTCTCTCTGGGAGAGTCCATCCCTCTCAGTCGGGGAGGAGAGCAGCTGACCTTCCACAGACAGGTCCCGTTGATCGCACATTATCCCATGACATTTTCGATGTGACACATCGCTCCTGGCAGTGCTGCCAAGAGCTTCTCCTGGCAGGAAGGACACGGTATCTGTGACCTCTTCACTCTGACTTGTTACTCTAATAATGATGGGTGGATCCCTGGCAGTGTATCAGTGCTGCAATGTTATTGGCTACTATACAGGTTTTCACAGCAGCAGATTTAGGTAAATTTAGGGCTGACGCAATAACCGCAAGTATGAAATACCCACTGACAAGCCAACCGCAGGGGAGGGCAAGCAACCGCAACAACCACAACGTTGATGTTTTTTCTTTTTGTCATGAGGCGAGGCTCTTCTTGTTTTACACTTTAATGTCAGTTACATTAATGAATCAACGCTTGCAATGCAACATGAGAGCCAGTAACTGTGCAAACTCAAGGCTAGCTCAATACCAGCTCTCTGTGAAGTTTTGCCATGTTGTTGTTTCAGTGTTTATTTAGTATGTTAACCTGTTGAAATCAGCGTTAGGATGCTGCGCAGCTAATGTGGTTACTACCACAGGCTGGGGCTAATGTTGTAATGTTGAGGGGCAGTCAAGAGGAACTATGTGAAAGTTAAACCTCACTTGAAGCCAACTAAAAATCAAGAGTATCAGGTTTCTTGATGGTAACTGTTTTTTCATGTTTATACTGCACTGCGTCAGATGGTCAAACTGCAGGAATTTGCTTAAGGACATTGTGAAACTGGTACCTAGCAGCTAAGCTAACCAGTTTGCTCAGACCATAAGTTGCCTGCTGGGCAAGATCCACAGATAATGATAATGATACACTTAGAGTTACTGCACCAAATGAGTAGGAGTGTCACAATTTCAATATTAAATCAAAAATTGATCTTTCAGTGTCAATAATTGAAAACCCATATAAATGCAATAATTTGCAAAAACAAAAAACAACAACAACAACAAAAGAATGGCACGAGTGCAGCATATCTCGCTATTGAGCCAACCTACATAACTGCAGGGCAGATTCTGTCTCCCTGACAGCCCTAGGTATATGTACCTATAACTTTGCAATGTACTACTTTGTTTTTGTAAATT
>JAJHUR010030996.1:1451-11729 GCA_027495735.1 Lutjanus campechanus | reverse complement strand
GGATCAGTTTATTCATCATGTTCAGCCCGTGGAAACAGATGCATCATGATATCTGTAAATCTCACAGAGATGTCATCAGGGTTATCTGAGCTCTGACTTGGAGATTACAAATATTTAACATAAAGTTTGCCTGCAGCCTGTAAAGTTCGACAGATGTGAACATTTACCAGGCAGGGAGGGTCTGAGAAAAGTTTTTGATTTGCATAAAGGGAACTGGTTACAGTTTTTGGAGCTGGATACATATGATAGAACAGGATCATGTAGAGAGTTCTGACTGGTCTGCAGCGTAAAGGAGTAACATGTGGCACATGCATGTGCGAAAATGAGCACAGCAGTCCAGACAGTGAGTTGGAGCCATAGACTGTATATTAAATAGGATTTCAACCTGTTGTAACGTGAAACAAAGCCAGTAGAAATTTCACAGGCGGACATGATGGCTGCAGCGTTGTTGTCTGAGAAGCGAGTATTTTAAACGAACACGTTTCCTTGATCTCTGATGACACATCATGGTCATTTTATGATTTATCACAGTAAATATATTACAGATCTCTATTTTAAAAAGCTGTATATCTGAATCCAAAACACCACGATGCAGAGTGCTGATGTTGACCTGTGACCAGTAAAAGGTCTCGTCAACACATCAGGACATTCTGGCGGTTAAACTACAGATATGAGGTACGGATGTGATGCGTCACATAAGCAGAGCAGTAGTTTGGCAGACCGAATGCACACTGCAGGTTTAAATCCTGCCACTGGCTGCGATATCGCAACGTCCACTGACCTGCATTTTCAAAGTCTCCGGTAAACAGAACAACCTCTGAGCTGTAACCTACACGCTGAAAACCGCAAATTAGCACCTGGGATGCTAATGTGTGCAGCATCCATGGTCAGTGTATGTTGTCTCCTGTATTTTGACTGTTGTGTACAGTTGTGTGGAAAGTGCTCTCTGTTGTTCCAAAACTAAAACTTCTTCATTTATCTTCTTTATTTATTGATGTATATAAATCTAATTATGCAGCTCATAAACTATCTAACTAATAGAATAATGGTTGAAAGACAACAAACTGTTTGACCATTTATTGTGTCCAAGTTAATTTACTGTGAGTCAGAGATGCTGGTTTGATGTTTTCAGTTGAAAAAACTCTGGAAGGATCAAAATAAACTTTAAAAGGCTTGTGATGATTTTCAGCCTTATTTTCAGGAACTTTTTATTACCACAATTCTTTGTGACAAAGACGGAGAAACTCATTTCTGAAGGGAATGAGTCACACCAAAAAAATCCTTGCAAAGCAGAAAACTGCCCAAAGTGCCCGTGCATCAGTAGCTGCAGTTTGTTCCTCTCATGTAAACATGAGTTTTATGTTTTAGACTTTTGCATGATTTTATTTGAGTCTTATTTTTAGGAGCTTGTTTGTGGTTCAAAATGTTTTTGTGAAGAAGGGAAAAAAAACTTTGCACTCGTAGACTGAAGCAACAAAATCACAAATATCAAGATGACTTCTTCAAGTTTCTTTGGATGTTGACCTCAAAAGAAAACAAGTGTGTAACATCTCTTGTTTTTTGTCTCTCTGCTCAGCCTCCAGCCAGACTGTGTCCTTCTACAATAAAGACGAGCGCGGTGAGATCCAGAGGGTCACATTTGACACAGATCTAGTGAAGAAAATCTTCCACGGAAGCTTCCACAAGGTAAAAAGTTGTTTTATTTGTGCTGGATTTATGCCACAAAATTTGAAGACACTCGAGACAAAAGTGACAAACCTGCTGCATGAAGTGAAGAAGAAAAGATGCTCTGTCAGCAGACTGAACGCACGACAGAGATGTTAAAAGTTGAAAATGTTTCCAGTGAAACAGCGTTTTCCTGAGCAGTGGTTAAAGTCTACGTGGGTATTTTTGGTTTCCATCACATTTAAGTTGAACAGACAGATGCTGGAAGTCAAATGTGTCTTTAATGGTTGGATTATATAACGTTTTAGGCGTGACCGGGGCGTGACGCATCAATCGAAGCGCTCTGCTTTGTTCTCGCTGGACGTCCCGAGGTCATACAGATACTGCGGATGCCTGAGATTCCAAATGTGTTGTATATTACAGTCGGAGCACCTCGCATGCAACTACAGACGTGTTCCTGAGATGTTATGAGGGCTCCGACAAACAGATGGTCCTCTGCAGGTTGTAAAACACAGGATGCAAAGTGAGGCTGTGTTTTATTCTGACTGATCACACACAGTTTAAAGTCTCTGATGGACTGATGGAGGCGCCATCTGCATCTCCTGGATGTTATTAAATGATCAATAGACACTCTGACTCATGTTGAACTGGTTTGAATATCCAGTCAGAGGTGGAGCCATGGACAATAATGTTGCTGGTTTATTATGTGGAATTTAAGAGTTAATAGACTCTTTAAAAAGCTTTTTGCAAGTCGCTTTCCAAACTGAATTTTCATCATCGTCTCCAGTTTGTGCCCGTTGTGTAATCATCATTTACATCAGACTTTTGCATGATTACATTTGACTTACAGATACAGTCTGAAACACTCTTTCTCAAATAAAACTTGAAGCCAAACTTTGAAAACTATGCAGGGTATTTGACACTAACCCTGCTTCTGAAGTCATTTCTTGCTGATTTATATAATAATTTTTCACTCGTTGCACAGCAAAATAGATGTTCCGTCCACAAAATAAGACAAATGTACTTATTTTGATGCTCAGATCATAGTGATGAATTTGGACTTTAGTTTTCAAGGATTTATTACAATGTTGGAAACCACAATATTTTTAAAGTTTGAGTTGTATAATTTGTCTTAGATTGTCCATGGATTCATCCGAGGACAAAACAACTCAGAAGCCGAGTTTAATCCATCAATTAATCTGATTTTTCATAGTTTAAGATAGGGCTGCAACTAATGATTATTTTCACTGTCGATTAATCTCAATCGGTCATTTTCTGGATTAATTGATTAGTTGATTGGTTTATAGATGGTGTGGATGGTGTTAGCTACAGTAGATCGCCCCCAGTTTGGAGAAGCAGCAGGAGTTCTGGTGTTGGCAGCTAAGAAATGTACCGCTGTGGACAGGATCAGCAGCAAAACGTATTTTAGACACCTAAAAAAAATCAATCACAGTAAGGGTGCTCTATATTTATTATATTTTCAACACTTTACCCTGCTGTGAGATTTTTTTTAACAGTAAACCACCGTCTTATTAGCCAATTATCACTTCCTCTAAAGCCACCAGTCTCCATTAAAAAAACAGTCATTTTAACTTGCAGAAAACAGGAGCTGCTGGTCTACTGCTGCTTTGATCTGTTGGTTTGTTTGTGTTATTTTGTGACTTTGGTGAATTTGAACTAACCCTTTATAACACCAAAGTCACACAATAACACAAACCAGCTATCATATCGAGGCAGCAGTCGACCTGCAGCTCCGGTGTTCTGTGAGGTAAAATTCCTCATTTGTCCAACGGAGTCTGGTTGGTTTGGAGAGAATGACATTTGGTTTATATAACAGAAGTTTACCATCGGAAAAAGGCTGTCTGACAGCAAGGTAAAGCTGTGAAAACATTCTAAATATAGCTTAGCTTCCTTCCTGACTACCTCATATAACCCCACTTAAAATAATCTGAACTATCCCTTTAACTGTGTCATAGTTCCATAACACGGAGCGAACAGAAGAAACACAAACTGTGGTTGGTGCAGCAGTTATAAAACAAACTTCTCGTCTTCTCTGTCTTTGTCTTGAAGACTGTCGGACTCTGCGGTGAAGCTTTACGGACAGTTTCCTCTCAGAGAGACTTTGTTCTGTGCTGCAGTAGAGGTCAGAGCTGTGGTGCTGATAGTGACGCTCATTTACAAGACGTCCTGCTGTGAGGACACAGTGTGGACAGCCCTGCTACAATATCACACAGTTTCACAAGGATCCATACGCTCTTCTGAGAGGGGGAGGCCATAAAAATGCTCTACAGTCCCTGCTGGGACGCTCGCCTGGAAAATATTGGGTCACCGCTATTAAACAATTACATCAGAGCGGCGGAGGAGCGCCAGCAGGAGGGCGGAGCCTCTCCTCCGTCCCCTCTCTCCTCTCCGATCAGGAGCAGTTTTGGATGGCAGGGACTCGGTCTTGCCTCCTCTGCCTCTGGTAGCCGACCGCAGGGGAATTCTTGCTGCTCTGTGGTTTTACCTCCCAGCATGCCTCTGCACACGGCGTCTGCTGCAGGGCGAGATGTCAGTGTCAACAGGCAGGCTTTAAAATTCTGTCTCCCATTGGACAATTTGTAATAATAGAGGACCGTGCTGGTGATTTAGATTACCTGCTGCTGTGTGCTGACAGCTGTCCTCTGATAACTCTGCTCCTCTGGGCACTTTAACCTGAATTTATTGCTGAAGCAGAACATCTTCTCTTTCCTCAGGCAGGAAACATGAAGGCAGTTGTGGAATGAAAATAAGGACGTTTGAGTGAAACAGACACATCACCCCAAAATCAAAAATACATATTTTGCCTCTGGCCTGTAGTGCTACTGATTCATCTAGACAGTTTTGATTAGAGTTGCAGAGTTTTTGAGATATCAGCCGAAGACTCGTCTGACTTCTCTCGGCTTTTGGGGCTCAAAGCACCAAAAAAATTCATTTGAAAAAAAAACAACAACTCAACAGCGATGTCTCTTCCAGGAAATCATGACCTGGTTACTCAGGACTCCAGACCAACTTTTTCCACCGGTAGCACCAGTGCTCCCTGCTGAAAACTTTAGGAGGACCACTAAAATCCACACGCAACCCCCCCGAGGCCTTAAACTAATTTCTGCTAAGGAGCTGTCGTACCTGAACCATTTCACATTGTTACACGGTCACACCTGGCTCCTCGCGCCTGTAAAACAGTGAGCTCGATTTCCAGTATAAACTGCAAATAAATGTATGGTGGCTTTAATTAATTAATCAATGAATTCATTAATTTTGTTGGTTTGTTTAACAGGTTCAGTGCACATTAATAAACATTACTTTAAGTTACCCAAGAGGCTGTTTTTCATCTGCAGTCCCTGGACAGATGTTACAAAGTCACTGTAAAAACAGAATAAGATAAGATTAACTTTATTGATCTCACACTGCGGAAATTCATGTTACAGCAGCTCAGATAGTACAGATAGAAAAGGGAGTGACTGACAATAGAATAAGCAGTTTCACATGTCAGAACTACTTTCTTTATGCCATCCGCCAACCATATCACCGTGCAGAAGGAAGCTTGAATCTACTGGATGAGAAGCTTGCGACAGTGCAAGCTGTGCTGTAACATAGTTCATACGTGAAACTGCTCATCAGGGATCGAGAGCTGGACTAAACTAGTACTGGACTAAAGAGCTCCTGGACAAAACGGTGCTGCTATTTATTAATTTGGTCGAATGTAACCGTGAGCGGCCGCCTGTAATCGAGAGAAAGACCACGTGTGTGAAACAGTTCAGGCTATTTGTTGGTGAATAAATGCTACAACTCATCAAAACCCACGGGAGGTTCGCTTTAAAGTTAAAGACAACGTCAACACAGGCTCACTTAAGGTGGACTGACCTTTAAGGTGGACCAGGCTGTTCTCATTTTAGTGACAATCAGTTTTTCCTTTTTGCATCAAATTATGGAAAGTAGCATCAATAAGAATATTGATAAAATCCTAATATCCGCCCCTGCTGCTCTCAGTCAGGTCTGTGGATGATCTTGAGTAACCAGGTCATGATTTTTGGAGACACTGCTGTTTTGTTTTTCAATTTTATTTATTTTTTTGGCACTTTGAGCACCACAAGCCGAGTGTCATCTAGTTCCATTATATTGGAGAGAAAGCAGACATCTCTATAGCAAATATCTCCAAAACTCTGCAGCTCACACCAAAACTATGTAGATGAATCAGCAGCACTGCAGGCCAGGGGAAAAATATGTGTTCTGATCTCGGGGTGAACAGTCCACATAAAGAAAAATTTACTCAAACATCTTTATTTTCATTCCACAACTGCCTTCAAATTTCCTGCCTGGGGGAAGAGAAACCACAGAAGAAAAAGACGTTCGGCAGTAAATTACAGTTAAAAGTGCCCAGAGGAGCAGAGTTATCAGAGGGGAGCTGTCATATCTATTTTTGATTTTGGGGAGACCTGTCCATTTAACACAAGACATGAAAATATTACATGAAAATTCACCCAGTCAGCTTCAAATTAAAGTGTTTTTTTTTTCTGGAAAAACTCACTGATGAGTTTGCTTCAGTTAAGAGAGATAAAACTCTTTGGAGAGGAAGAGAAAGTGCTGCAGATTTGATCCCTGAGGGTTAAATTCTTCCTCTTTCTGCCTCCTCCCTCGCTCCACAGAGGTCAGAGTCGATCATAAACCTGGAAGCTGCCAGGAGCTCAGAGTCAAGGACGCTGCTGCGGGGTGGACACATGCACGTCCTGAAGGTTGAACCTTTGACGCCTTCGCTCGTTCTGCCGCTGAACCCTGCAGCAGTCATAAAAATAACTGGACTGAAAAATCGTTTTTAAACCTAAAGATTTAGAGTCCTGTCACTTTGTGGGACTGGAGAACCTTCACAGCTGACTGGGATGTTCTGAACTTTCTGTCAGTGTGTTTCGGAAACATAATTCATTAATAAGTTCTGCTTAAACCCGACTGCATCCTCCCTGCGAGCTGATGTTTGGGTGTGTTATCGTGCCAGATTGAGTCCTCAAGATGCTGCTGATGAAAGATGTCAGGGTCGGCCACATCACCACGTCTGACTTCTCTAATCCTCTTCCCTTCAGTTCGTCTTACCAACCAGCTACCTCAGAGCTGGACGGATCTCTGAAATCCTCCCACAGATGAGTTTAACAGTCAGACGCAGATCTGTTGTGGATACCTGAAGGGTTTCTGAGGGACTAAACAAGGATTAAAGTAAAGATCCTCCCTGCGAGCTCTGTGTTAACTATCATCTAGATGATCTGTGCCAACTGCAGAGAAACAGATTAACAGTCCTGCCAGAAACGCCAAAGCTTCCAATACAGCAAAAATACATCAGACAACAAAAATGGGAAATAAAGATGCTCTGACGAATGAGAACAACTTGGAGAAGTTTGATCAAGAGGGAGATTAAAAGCATTTTACAGGTTAATTTAAGGCCCAACACACAACAGTTAAAAATGAAGAGAGAGATGTGAAGAATAAGAAAGAAGAAAGAGTGAGTGCTGACAGATATATATAAATCATACAGGTTCCATCTCAACCACAGCTACTGAAAGAACATCAACTGAGTTCCTTTGTTTTTCACTTTACTCAGTTACTCAGATATCTTTTCTATCATAGAAATCTTAAATAAAATGTAAAAGCCCAGAATCTTCATACATTTAAATAGATGCTGTGGAAAGTTTAGTGGGTCACAGATCAGTGACCCAGTGTGTCATAGATGAGAAACCATAAATACTCGTTTATCAGCTGCACTTTGCTGCCATTTTCTCAGTGCTGCACATGTGCAACTGTAAACAGAGATGTGAAGAAAGTGAGACCTCTCACTCCTTCACCACATCCATCATCAGCTCCAGAAAAAAAAAAACAGAACACTTGATACTCTGTCCGTGTGACCATCGATATCACTTGTTAAAGTGACAGATTATGTCAGATAATTCACATTCATTCATTCATTCTCCCACTTAAACTTTCCTTAATATCTCACAAATTTAAGCTCATCTACTTTTTAGTTTTGAATCAAGACATATTTGTATTTGGATCAAGTAGTCAAAAGCGTCAGATAAAGTAGCTGCAGCTGTTTTTGAAGTGTGCCAGACACACAGAAATCAGGATTTAGGGGAAAACAACAGATTGGAACATTAATATTAAAAGAAGGCCTGCTTCTCCGACCTGTAGGTTTCTGTCGACTGTAAACGTTCTGGAGACAGAAAGCGTGAAACTCGTCCTGCTGACACACTGACCTGAGGTGAAAGAAAACTCTCCATCTGGAGCGAGGCGGCGTGCTCGACCTCAGCACAGATGACCATTTTCATCTTTACTTGTATAAACATCCACTTATAACAGCCTGTAACTCAAACAGTGCTTCCAGACGTCAGTGTGAAGGGTTAAAGGTGCATTCCAAAAGTGCCTGAAGAGCCTGTAAAACACAAGTTGTTATTAGGTCCATTTTTTATTAGACAGTTTAGTCAGTCTGTCATTTTCTAAGTTTTCTCTCGAGTCTTACTGACAACCACTTAGGGGCTGAGTCCACCAAAGGGTTTTTTCCTGAGTTCAGTGTAGTTTTTCAATTGTTTGCAACAGAAATGCTGCTTATTTACACAATGCTACAGATGGCAGCAGCGTGACAAGGTGCTGAACGAACGTCAGATCACTGCATGTTCTGCCTTTTTCTTTTCTGGTCACCAAGAGTTGAAAAATGTTTAACTTTGGGTAAAACTCTGTGCTCGTCGCAGTCACTGTTTACCCAGCTGCTCATACAAATACACTCTTTGAACCTGTCCAACTTCAGCTCTTGATGGTACTTGCCAAGATGTTTTCTCACCCACGAAATCTCTCAGACCGTGGAGATTTTGGGCTTCAGGCATCCCTTCATCCAGAGAAAGTATTCTACCTTGAGCCGACAAATTTAGTATTTGTTGACACTCTCTCAATAACTCAAGCACATTGGTTATTAATTAAGATGTAAATCTTTTTAAAAAAACAGGTCATAAATATTTGGTTTTATGTCTAAAATGCCTCAGTAGTTTCCTTAAACAGCTGCTTAGTGTAGTTTCTAACAAACTTTTACTCAAACAGGAGTAAATTTAGCCTTTTTGGGACTATTTTCAGTTGCAGATTAATCCAGATTTGGTGCCTAAGTGAGTATTTGATGCAGCAGGACAGTCTATGTGGATCTGAGCCTAAATAAACTACAGTGTGTATGTTCATGGTGATGCAGGAATATGCATGCTGTGTTTTTAATGGTTTTTGGAATAAGATGTACCAGGCTTTGGATACACAGACAAATTTGTACAATCCACTGGTGGTTTGGTCTTTTCTCGGTATGTTCAGTCTGTTTTCTCAAACAGCAGATCTCTGCTGACCTAAATACCTGATGTGAGGTCTCTGACCTGAGGGTCATAAAGCTGCATGAAGTAAACGTTTAAATTTAACATCAAATCAAAATCCAGAATGAGGCTGGAATGATTTCTGGAGGAACAGCTTGAAAAATGAATGGAGTCTTGTGTTGAGCACCGCCTTTATTTTGGCGGGTCTGTTGCCAGTAATAGCGGATATTATCCACGAGAGAGAGATCAACATGAGGCCGATAACATCAGTTTGTGTTTTACAGGAACAATGTTTCAGAGTTTCCTCTAAATCTCAGAGGATTTTCCAGCCCGACGAGAATAAATATCTGAGTGTTTTTTCACTTTTGGCCTGGAAATGGTCACATTTGAATATTGGCAGATTGAGTTTGATCATATCAGTGCTGTTATTGTAGATTTCTTAAACTCCACAGACGAGTGCATCCTGTTAGTGTTGAGAGCAACATGCTGAAGCTTCATCAGTACCTGCTGAGCTTCAAATAAATGTCTGAAATCTAAAGTGTTCATGATTTCCCTCCCTGAACTCCTTCTTGGACGTGTCAGTGTTTCCGCGGGCAGCTCTCTGCTCCCCGCGGTCTGTAAAACATGCCTGTGCATCTCCGCGGACGCCGACTGACCACAGGCAGCGAGCGGTGGCTGCCACAGCTGACGGCGGCCAGCCTGTGGTTTTGTAAAGCAGCGTTTTCCCTCCTCACAGCTGGACCCGTTCTGAGCGGCCGCCGCCTCAGAGGGGCCGGCTCGGAGGTGAAGTTATTGTAAAGGCAGCGATCATGGCTCGCCGCAGGATGACATCATGAGGAGATGTGGCGAGGGAGATCTGAGTAAGGAGAAACGCGTTGTGGTAGTGTGTGTATAACAGAGATAAATCCATGGCTGCCTCAGTTATTTTACTGTTAAGAGTTGAACCAATGAGATGGAAGGAAGGAATTTTGGGAGATTTGGCTTCCAAACATTTCTGGAAATGTCTGAGATGTGGCTGAGCAGAATTATCAGAATATTTGAGCTAACGGTTTATTTAAAAGTGGCTGGAAGTGTTGACATAAAGCTGCTGGTATGTGGGGATGCTTCAGTATCAGCCCTGATACTGACCTTATTAAACAGCGACTCCATCTGTTTTATTTTCCAGGTTTTTTAAAATGGAAACTTCCACTCAACCGTTCGAGCTCTGCTGCCCTACCCTTCCTCAACCTAGAGGGTGTTATATTTAGCAGAAAACATCAGAGGTCATGTGGGA
>JAJHUR010030868.1:0-15369 GCA_027495735.1 Lutjanus campechanus | reverse complement strand
AGCGTGTGTGGTCAGAGCTTCAGTTATAAAAATTGCCTGATCGATCACATGAGAATCCACACGGGCGAGAAGCCGTTTCTGTGCAGCGTCTGCGGAAAAGGATTCAGACAGAGGGGAACTCTGAAAGCACACATGATGATCCACACAGGAGAGTTCACACACCGCTGCATCGTCTGTGACAAAAAGTTCCGCAAAAGCGGAGTGCTTAAGATCCACATGAGGTCCCACACGGGAGAGAAACCCTATCTGTGTAACGTCTGCGGGAAAGGCTACACAGCGAGGGGCTCGCTGCTCAAACACATGGCCATCCATGAAGGGGAGCGAAGCCACATCTGCAGCATCTGCGGTAAGGGGTTCTTGTATAAAGATGTTCTGAAAAGACACGTTCAGACTCACAGGGACGAATCCTCACAGCTGACGGGTCTTTAATGTTTAGATCCTGTCTGTTAAAGGAATGTTTCCAACATTTTTCAAGCAAAAATACCAAACATTGTCTAGTTCCACCTTCTTTATTGTGAAGAGTTGTCATCTCTCTGTTTTATATGACAGCATGTTTAAGGGCCTTACAGTGTAGTAATATTCTGAGGGAAAACACAGAATTTCCAAGATTTACTTTATAAATGTTTAGTCTGAGGACACTTTTGCTCAAACCAAAATCACGTTCACTGTTTTAAATCAACGTTTCTTCACAGTATCTGTGCTGTAAATTATCACATTGACATTTAGACAATTATTCACAAAAATCACACCAATAAACACAGAAATCCTTAAAGCTTTAACACTATTCAAAGAGCCAGTTATGAATCACTGAGGGTTGCATTTAATGTTCTGTATATCAGATGTTAACAGTTGTCTTGGTTTCAAGGACCCATATGTATGTGTTCTGATTACTTCCCAAAATATTGTATTCGACAAGATTTCTTTTTTAAATATAGACTAAGAGATGTCACACAAAATTTTGTTTAAAAATATCTAATATTTGTTTGTTTGTAATGTTTCCATTTACTTATAAGGAGGAAAATAATCTCACTGTATTTTTGTTATATTCACTTAAATCTTTTGTTTCAAAAGTCACGAAAAATGGTGCTACAGTGTTTTGATTAAAATCCTCAATAAACACAGAAAATCTGTTCTTTTGTCATTGATTTCTGACTGAAACCTGAGAACAAACCTGCTCAGATGTGTTTTACACACATTTATTCGGGTCATCAGAGAGATTTACAGCCATTGGTTTAAACTTTTTGGAAATAAAATGAATATTAACTGCAGCAGCTGAAGATATTTGAGATTGTGGAGAGAGCAGTGACAAAATGTAAAAAGTGTGTTTTCAACAAGCTGCTCACAAACTGACGTATTCAGCTGCATGAACACAAACTACAAGCTGTGCGTCTTGATAATTCAGTTGTTTTGAACTCTGCAGAAACACTCAGAAATTAAAAGGCCTGATGCTTAGTGCCTATTTTATCCAGCAAACTGTGCATTACTGTCATTGTTCTGTAAACACAATGAAGAAATTGGTCGAACAAACCTCAAATGGTCGAAGCTTTTACTTTGAAGCAGAATATAAATCATCTAATGTACATGTGGAGGTTTGTTCCCACCAGTGTGATGAAAGAAAAAAAGATGACAAACTTTGACAAAGATATAATGATAAACTTTCTCAAAATAGTTTCTCCTTATTTTCAGAAAATTCTCATTATTTTGAGAAATTTTCTCATAATCTTTAGCTCTTCAGTAATTATTTCGAGTTGTCATCATTTTGAAAAAGTTTCTAATTTTCTTTCAGAAATTTCTCATCATCTTGAAACATTCTCATTATTTTGGAACTTTCTCATCGCCTTGCAAAACTTTTTCATTATCTTTGGAAACATTCTCATTGTCCTATGGACTCTATAGTTAGACACAAATATGGCGACAAAAGTTTAAGAGTTAAAGGGAAAACAAAAATAAATAAATAAAAGATCTGATATTATCAGAAGAGCCTGCCAATACACCTGTCGCAGTGAAGTTTACCTTTGACTTTTTGGATAAAGACAAATAAATCAAAAATCTGCGAAGGGGGGTACCCGCCCTCTGAGCCTCTGGTGGAAAATGCTTAACTGGGTGTAAATTTAGCCATTTTTGTGTCTTTAAATCAATCAATCAATCATTAAATTGCACACAACAAAAGAAGGAACAGCTGTCCAAACTAGTAAACATAAAACATTTAGAGCTGCAACGATTAATCAATTCTTAAACAGTTATTAAATTAATCTGCATCTATTTTGATAAACAATTAATCATTTTGAGTCCAAAAATGAAAATTCTCTGATTTCAGCTTCTTAAATGTGAATATTTCATGGTGTCTTTGCTCCTCTCTGAGAGCAAACGGAATATTACTGAGCTGTGGACAAAACAAGACATTTGAGGACGTCATCACGGGCTTTGATCAACTTTTTAAATGATTTTCTAACATTTCATGGACCAAAAATCTAACCGATTAATTGAGAAAATTAATCGATAATGACATGTATTTTAAAAGTAACCCTCTTAACCTTGATTATGAAATTTCAGGCTTGATTGTAGTATTGATACTTTTATTTAAGGATCTGTATATTTCTTCCATCGCTGCTGGGACCCTGCTGGTGTGTGTGGTTGTAGTACCACATGTAACCACGGGGTGGCGGTGTTCTGCCGTCAACCGTCACATTCAACCAAATCCGACCAGAAGAAGACGACCCCGGAAGCACTATGGCCGACAGCTAAACTGTTAGTTTTCCTCTGCCTGGTGAAGTGTGCGCGGCTGCTGTTGAAGTTTTAAAATGCTGACAGATGAAATAAAGTCCTGCTCGGTCCGTCATGACTAAACTGCAGGTGTTGAGGTCGCTGGTGGCGGAGAGACTGGCGGCTGCTGCGGAGGAGGTCTTCATGATAACAGAGAGGAGGAGGCTGCACTCAGCAGGTCTGCAAACACAACAGCACATGTTTATTAACTGCTTTAATAAAAGAGTCATTTAACTCTGAACGTCACCTACTTTTATGTACCGAATTTATGTTTTTATGATTTTCATATTCAGCCAAAATATTACGCACTAAGTTTTGATCCAGTGTTAAATCAACCTGGGCCCCGTTTCCCAGAACCTTCGTAGCGCTACGTGCTTCCTAAGTTGTATCTTAAGGTTTCTCTTAAGCTTACGGGCTGTTTCCCAGAGTCTTCTTAGTTAAGATACATCTTCTGAAAGGTATATCTTAAGACGGGCGGTCTGAACCACTCGTAAGTTGTCTCGTAGTGATGCTCTCCGTTCATCCTGTCACAGTTTTAGCTTTATTAGACTAAAAATCTTGCTTTTTAAATCGACAGTTTTAGTACAGCGCACATCAAGGCTACTTGCGCAAATTACATCATTAAGTTAAAATTAACTTAATGAAAAACAATTAATATTGCATATTGTGATTATATATGGCTGTTTATTTATTTATTTATTTGAGCTAAATAACTGAGGATGTTTTTTTCTGAGTAGGATTTGTTGCTATATTATTCTTAAGTTTTAATTTTCATGCGGGTTGGTGTGTGTTTTGTTGCTCTTATGTGTTTTGGTTAGCAAACACAAAGTGCCATGAAGTCAAACGCCTGCGATCATTGATGCGTTTAATTCAGTAAATTTTGTCTCTACCATCTAAATGAGACACACAACACGATGTCTGTCACCTGCTTTGTGTGGAAATACTTCAAAATTTTAAATTGTGCGCTGCGCTGGAGGGTTAAAATCCGCACGTCATTTCCAGGTGAAAGCCCAAAGTTTCAAAAAACACTGAATTCATACTTTATCCAGAACACATCTGGATTAAATACTGCAGCATCCAGTGGATTTACCTTCAGAAGTTGCCAAATTCTCCTGAATAATCCATCCAAAGCCTCACACAAAGTGAGTGAGAACTTGGAATCTGTTTCGGCTCAATATCATGACTTTAAAAACATCAAATGACTTGATTTAACAAATTTTGTTAGTTTAAAATATGATGAATTTTAAAATATTACTTCCATGAGGCTGTTCAGTCAGACAATAACAGATCACTGGCAGTGAATTTGGCATTTCATCTTCGCATGCAGCCGCAACGAAGGTCAAGCTGTGGGCAGCACACACAGTTTATATTACCTTCATTATAATGTTGATTAATGTTGAAATTGTGTTCTTGAGCCTCAGAAATAATTAGTAATACCACCAGATAACAGACTAAAGTGGTCATGTCGTCAAAATGTGTCATTTTTGGGAAAATATTAACCCCTCACCTCATCACATTATACGTGCCGATATTTGAATTCAAAGATAGAGTATGGTGGTAGAGTATGAGCGTGAGTCTAAATATAAAACAGCCGTCTTGTGGGAGGAAATAGTCTCTTCACGAGGAGGATTCACTTTTATTTGTGCCTGATTTGTTTGTTTATTTCTTCCCTGCTACAGATATGTCAGCTGAGCAGCAGAGGGCGGCGGTACACCAGCGTCTGTCGGTGGCTGCCGATGAGATCTTTAAGATTCTGGAGATCGTGATGGGTGAAGTTTCTGGTTCTCTTGACGAAGCTGAACGTCATCGCCAACTGCTGGACATCACGTTGAAAACAGAGACAAATATACACACAACAGGTACACATTGCACTCATGGCTTTGATTAATAATCAATTATAAAATTGATGGTCAGCTATTTGGATAAATGATTAATCCTTTTGTGTCATTTTCTAAGAATAAAAAGTAATTTCAGCTTTTTAAATGTGAATATTTTCTGGTTTCTTTACTCCTTTCTGACGGTAAACTGCATATTTTTGAGTTATTGATAAAACGAGACATTTGAGGACGTCATCTTGGACTTTGGGAAACACTGATCAACATTTTTCAATATTTTCTGGACCAAATAACTAATTGATTAGTAGAGTAAATGATTGACAGCTTAATTGATAATGATAATTGTTACAGTTTGATTAAACCACATTTTATTTGCAATATTCTCATTTTGAATGCAATCTTTAACCGACGAAAACTGACTGCAGTAAAACCTCACAGATGAAGAAAGCAACAAACAACCACGCTAACTGTTATATTAATAAGGAATTTATAATAAGTGCAGGTTTAACAGACATTTCCAAGGTCTTCAGATTCCCTGTTTTCGCCATTTCTTTATGGAGAACTGGTCACAGGAAGAATGTAATCATAAGACTCTCCCTCATTTGTTTATTCCAATTCCCCCATCATGAATTTTCTCTTCATTTCTCTTCAGACAGACTGCCGCTCTCTGGCGAGGACGTTTCCTCTGAGCAGCAGAAATGTGAGCAGAGCCGCAGCTCCAGTCAGATCCAGAAAACATCAAATCTGCCGCAGATTAAAGATGTGTCTACGGAGACGGACTCTGAATTAATCCACGGTAAGGCCTCACATCCTCACCGAACACGACAAGCAGAAAAGGGCACCTTGACACGAGCAGAGCAGTGTGAGCTGTCACACAGCGACCAGGAGGTTCTGTCATCAAACAATTCAGAAGATAATGATAGTGACGAAGAGCTAAAATCAAACAAAAGAAAAAGATTTCGGGGTGCGGATGGTTGCAAAACGCGTGGAACGTCTTTACGCAAAAGGAAGAAAATTAAAAAACAAACAAAGAAAATAGCAACAAACAAGATTCAAACTCCAGGACAGAGCTGCTGCAGAGTGTGTGGAAAGTTCTTCCGCTACAAACGCTCTTTCCTGAAACACGTACTTCAGCACGAGCCGAGCTCCGACCTGTGCGGAGCCTGTGGAAAACATCTGGACTCCGATGAAAGCTTGGCAGTGCATTTACAAACCCACAACGAGGAGAACATCTGCAGGGATCAAACAGATGAGAAGCAGTCAGAGGCAGAGTGCTCTGACGCTGAGAGCAAAGTGGACGATAGCGATGAGGACTGGAGGGAAAGTGAAGGAACTGACGGAGACAGCGAGGAAGACGAGACCAAAGAAAGATCACCAAAAGCAAAAAATCAAGAATCAAACAAATTAAAGGGACCTAAAAATAAGGATTCATCTCATTTGAAATATCGCTGTAAAGTGTGCAGCAAGTCTTTCTGCTACAGAGCCTCTTTTTTAAAGCATGTGCAGGAAGAAGAGCGGGACACAGATATTTGTGGGGTGTGCGGGAAACATTTCGAGTCTGAGGATAGCTTGAGGCTTCACCTACAAACTTACATCCGAACGAATGAGTGTGAGGTTTGTGGAAAACACTTTGATGGCCACAAACAGCTTGAGATGCACATGAGAACCCACACAGGAGAGAAACCGTACATCTGCACCGTCTGCGGCAAAGCGTTCGCCCAAAACGGAAACCTGATGGGGCACATGAGAGCTCACACGGGGGAGAAACCGTACGCTTGCAGCGTATGTGGCCAGAGCTTCAGTTTTAAAGAATACATGATGGCTCACATGAGAATCCACACGGGCGAGAAGCCGTTTCTGTGCAGCGTCTGCGGGAAAGGATTCAGACAGAGGGGAACTCTGAAAACACACATGATGATCCACACGGGAGAGTCCACACACCGCTGCAGTGTCTGCGACAAAAAGTTCTACAAGAGCGGAGCACTGAAGATCCACATGAGGTCCCACACGGGAGAGAAACCCTATCTGTGTAACGTCTGCGGGAAAAGCTTCACGGCGAGCGGCTCGCTGACCAAACACATGGGCGTTCACGAAGGGGAGCGAACGCACAGCTGCAGCGTCTGTGGCAAGGGGTTCCTGAGGAAAGAGGATCTGAAAAGACACGTTCAGACTCACGGGGACGAATCCTCACAGCTGATGGGTCTTTAATGTTTAGATCCTGTCTGTTAAAGGAATAGTTCCAACATTTTTCAAGCAAAAATACCAAACGTTGTCTAATCCCACCTTCTTTATTGTGAAGAGTTGTCATCACTCTGTCTTATGCGACAGCATGTTAAGGGCCTTACAGTGTGGTAATATTCTGAGGGAAAACACAGAATTTCCAAGATTAAAGTCAGAAATTTACAAGAAAAAACTTGGAAAAATAGTAGGGTTTTTTTGTGTATTAGGGCGATGTAAGGTTAAAATGGAACCAGGGGAAGGGGTTTAATATTCTAAGAAAAAATATGACCTTCCTGGATTAAAGTCATAAATTCACAAGGAAAAATTTGCGCATTCCCTGAGATTAAAGTGGTAAATTTATGGAGGCAAAATTTGGAGATTTTTTTTTTTTTTTTTTTGCCGTATTGCCATTGTAGGAAAAAGAAATTTTTGACAAGCTTCCTGTGTATTACGACTTAAATCTCAGAGATTCCTTTCACTTTTTTCTTGTAAAGGTCTGATTTTATTCTCAGAGAATTTCTCATAAATTTATGACCAACTAAATTCAACTAAGTACAAGGTGTTAATGAATGAAAGAAAATGTTTTCTTTTAACTCCTTCAAGTCATCTCTTTATTGTGGGTCATTTACTTTATAAATGTTTAGTCTGAGGACACTTTTGCTCAAACCAAAATCACGTTCACTGTTTTAAATCAACGTTTCTTCACAGTATCTGTGCTGTAAATTATCACATCGACATTTAAACAGTTATTCACAAAAATCACCCCAATGAACACAGAAATCTTTAAAGCTTTAACACTATTCAAAGAGCCAGTTATGAATCACTGAGGGTTGCATTTAATGTTCTGTATATCAGATGTTAACACGTCTTATGTTTTCAAGAGATAAAACTGAGGACCCATATGTATGTGTTCTGATTACTTCCCAAAATTATTGTATTCAACAAGATTTCTTTTTTGAATATAGACTAAGAGATGTCGCACAAAATTTTGTTTAAAAATATCTAATATTTGTTTTATGCCAGTGTTTGTAATGTTTCCATTTACTTACAAGGAGGAAAATAATCTCAGTATTTTTGTTATATTCATTTAAATCTTTTGTTTCAAAAGTCACAAAAAATGGTGCTACAGTGTTTTGATTAAAATCCTCAATAAAATTTTACAAAATGTAAAAAGTGTGTTTTCAACAAGCTGCTCACAAACTGACGTATTCAGCTGCATGAACACAAACTACAAGCTGAAATTTATCTATTTTTTTGAGAAACTTCCTCATTATCTCAAAATGTTCTCATTATTTTGAAAAAGTTTCTCGTTATCTTGAGATATAAAGTAATTATTTCGAGAAAGTTGCTCATTACTTTCAGAAATTTCTCACTATCTTGAGAAAGTTTCTCATTCTTTTGACACAGTTTCTCGTCATAATGACTCACAGGATGTTTGTATTTTTTTTTCATCACATTGGCAGAAATGGGCTTCCACAGAAATGTGACTGAAAGGTTCATCTGAGATTTTAGACGTTCCTCCTCACTGAAACCACAAAACTGCAGAACATAATCAACCGGGAGAAACCAGACAGACTCGCAGACGTTCAGTTTAAACACAATTTATTTTTCTGCTTAAATAATTACTTGGATCATCCAGTGTTGGCTATGTTGGTTCGTCATACATGTTGGTACCAGATTTATCGACAACGGATGCTCGGGGTGGTTTTGTATGAAAAAAAGACAAACAAAGAAAAAAAAAAAGAGATTTACACAGGAACAGAAAATCAGATTTTTAACAATGCGTGATGATTAATACTGTGTGATTTATGTGATTTAGTAAAAATGATTAGATTTGGATGATGGGGCTAAAAATGAGATTCTCTGTTCTCATGTAATTATTAAATAAAAGTCATCAAACCGTCAAAATGAAAACAGTCCCCTTTTTCAAACCACAGCAGACCTCAAAGCTTGAACGTACACTTCTAGTTTGCATGATGGGCTTACAGATAAGACAGATTTATTATTCGATGTTGCACACACACGCGCACACACACACACACACACGGGGCTGCTAGCATGTTTGTGGCAGTCTGCAGGTTACATCCGGGGGGGGGGACCTTCCAGAAGCGTAAGAACGAAGCCGTCGCATGGAGAGAGAGCGTGTGTGTGTTTTCATTTTCGTAGAAAATAAAATAAAAACAGTTACAGATGACGAGATGGTTGAGTTTATCATGAGTGCTCACAAAGACAGAAGTACCAGCAAACCCTCTCTAATCGTATTACAGTGCTTTTGAATCAGGAGAAAAAAAGGGAAAAAGGAAAAGCGTTTAAAAAGAAAGTGACGTCACATGCAGCAAAATATCATTTCTCTGAAGAGTGTCCCACAGACGGAGCAGAGGAAGTAGCTGTTGGCTTTAAAGAAACGTCCTTTTGTTTTTAAAATCAAGCAGTGTTTTTATTTTCTTCTTCTTCTTCTTCTCCATTCTCGTTTACATACAGCTTTTTTGTTCCTTTTTTTCTTTTTTTTTAAATATTCGTTTGGAAGAGCATGTCGGGTCACACACTCAAGGCTGCTCGAACAGTGTCGACCTCTCGATACAAACGCACCGACTCCGCAAAGCTTCAACCCAAATCAGTGCAGAAACAATCCGTGAAGCTACTGATTTTTTTCCTTTTTTTTGTAGGTTTTTATACAGTGTCATTTATATACAACAAAAATCACCCATTTACTATTATATTTCATTTATTTTTTAAAAAAAGAACCACGTGGTACACCCCGATACTGTGGGTCCAGGAGGAAAAAAATAGACCATATAAGGCGAGTGTCTGAGAGAGAGTGAATCATCTTTCCGTTCTTTATTTCTTCGTTTTTTTTTCCTGTTTGTGCCGTCTTTGGTCACTTTCATTCATGAGAGATAATAAAAGTTCCAGCTCACGTTTCCGCGCGTGTCCCTCCGGTGTCGTCGTTTTCCAACAGTGAGTGTGAGTTTTGGTGACATGCTCATGCGAAATCAAAGAGAAGTAACTTGTTCGTTTTTTTTTTTTTTTTGTTGACGTCGTCTTGCTGTAAAAACCATGCGTTGTAAAGTGAAAGCTTCAGACACGTTTTTTTGTTGTTGTTGTTTTTTTTGGCCGATTGACGAAGGCTTCCAGTCACGTTTTTCCTCCCAGGGTGCGTTTGTGGTGTCGCAGGTGGACGTCAGTGGACCTGCAGGGCGAAAGAGGACACAACTTACGTTAGCACGTGGATCGTTAAAGCCATAAAAGCCCACAGTGACGTCCTCAAATGTCTTGTTTTGTCCACAACTCAAAAATATTAAGTTTACTGTCAGAGAGGAGTAAAGGAACCAGAAAACATTAACATTCACAGCTGAAATCAGAGTTAGGAGATTTTTCCTTTAAAAAAAAAAGACTCAAAAAGTCAAAATAGTTGCCGATTGATTTAAAGTCGACAACTAATCAATTAATCGACCAATTGTTTCAACTCATGTTGTTAATTTGTTGCTGAGAGTTTGATGAGACGATCGATACCACTCTCGCGTCTGTACTGTAAATTTAAAGTTAGAGCTAGCAGGTGATTAGCTTAGCTTAGCATTAAGAATGGAAACAAAGGGAACTGTTAGCCTTTTGTTTGGGATTAAACAAACAAGATATTACATGTTGATTATTGAGCTTTAGAGGAGCTGGCAGGCGTATTTTTTTTGGACGTTGTACAGAGTCAAGCTGGCGGTTTCTCTCTGCCTCCTTTCCTTATGCTAAGCTAAGCTAATCGCCTCCTGGCTCTAGCTTCATATTTACTGATAAGACATGAGAGTGGTATCAATATTCTCATCTATCAGCAAGAGATAAAACAGGCCTGAACATATTTCATAATAAGTCAAACTCTTCCTTAAAGTGCAAGTTGCAAAAATGACCATTTTTAAACATATTTAACACTCAGAGAAGAGACAGTTTTAGAGATGGATCCATTATTAAATTAATCGGCAGCTATTTTATGAATTGATTAATCGGTTTTAGTAATTTTTTATTTTAAAAAAAGATCAAAATTCTCTGATCTCAGCTTCTTAAATGGGAATATTTTTTTTGTTTCTTTACTCCTCTCTGACAGTAAACTGAATATATTTGAAGACGTCATCTTGGGAAACACTGATCACCCTTTTTTTGATCTTTTATGGGCCAAACAACTTATCAATTAGTGGAGAAAACGATCAGCAGATTGATTGATAATGAAAATAACAGTTACAGGAAAGACTTTATTTATTTTTCAACTGTTAAGACTGTGACCGGATTAATTAATCGATTAATCAACAATGAAAATAATTGTTAGCAGCAGCTCGAGACACTTTTGTTGCGTAATAGTGCTAAAATACATTTCAGAGCAAAATTGTGGCTTCACATATGAATAATTATTGACTTAAGAGCTGCAACACACATCAAATATTAATTACCAGCTGTTTTGAAAATCAATTAATCATTTTGAGCCTTTTTTTTAAAAAGAAAAAGGGTCCAAATTCTCTGATTTTAGCTCGATTCTGTAAACTTTGGGTTGTGGACAAGACAAGACATTTGATGATGTCGTCTTAAGCATCATTTTACGGACCAAACAGCTGATCAGTTAATTGATTAAATGATTGATTAGTTGCAGCTCTGGTCAAGTCATTAAGCCTCTTACCTGGTTTATTTGAGAGCTCTACTGTTATGACTGACTCTTCTTCCCTTGTTTCTTGCTGGCGCCGTCTCCAGGCTTCTCAGAGAGACGAGGAGGACGTTCATCGAGAGAGAGAGGAAGAGAAAACAAAAGTTAGCGTTGTGTTCAGGCGTAATACGACCTGCGTGCGTTAATGAAGCAGCTCAACAAGTGTTGGTCAGGAGATCACAGCAACATGCTGCAGAGAGACGAGTTCAAGGAGGAAAAAAAAGGTGTTAAAATTACTTCTGTTGCACATTTTCAACAAACAAAATCACACATGCTCGCTTCGATACATGTTAAAAGAGAGAAAAGTATTTATTTGTTCTATATTAGTTGAAAGACTTGTGATATTAGTGCTTCTCAACGAGCCACTACTGACACACCGCAGAGCAAACACACAACACGACCACTGCAAACTGCACGTGTGCACAGATCAATGTTCATCAGTCTGCACACACAACAAACAGCTCAGACTGATGCTGAGATCAGCTTTTATTTGCTCTCGTCTAGTTTATTATTGTCTGTGCTCAGGCTTCCATCCTAATGTAGCATAAATTCTAACAGGTGCCTTTAAACCACCACAGAAGAAGAAGAAGAAGAAGACGACACTGATTACAGTCTCCTTTTCCCTTCTTCAGTTCTTCAGCATCACATGCTTTTTGTACGTTACGATTTATTCACCAGGTCTGTTTCCGCTGCACATTTTACTTTTATCAATACGTCAACTTTTCCACCGGAAAATATGCACAAAAACCAGGGATGTGCACGATTACGTCAACGATTAAACACTACTGCCCTAGTCTGCGTCAGAAATATTAATCGATTGGTAAAATTTTGAGATAAGAAGTCAAAAATATGATAAAAAGTTGTAATTATTATTATTATTATTTAACATTGCTACCGTCACTAGTCTGCACCAGAAATCTTAATCCATTGAATTAAATATTTTGTTATTTTACAACGCTGGTTAACAAGCAGTTAATGAGCAATGTTCATAATGAACTGCACATTGAAAATACAATTTGTTTTTTAAAGAATATGATTACTGGTTTGAACTGCCTCTAACATTTAACCTGACTGATGAATAAATTGTGCTTAATACTGAGTTTTCTGAGTGGTTACTTTTAGACTATTCGACTGGTCTGAATTAAAATGTCTCAGTTTAGTTTTAGCAGGACGTTCAGGCGCCATTATCTGAACGAAATCTGTGTAGAGCTGCAGAGTGAGTTATTTCACTCAATGTTTACATGCGGTCACAGCCTCATGCAGGTGTTAGTGGACCAGGACGACTACGTTCACTAAGTTCGGCGGTTGGTTTTAACTCCCAACCTCAGTTTTTTTCCCTCTCTGCGCCTCCTCTCCAGACTTGTCGGCCTTGTGGCCCTGTCGGGAGCGCTTCCCCCGCTTCTTTCCCTTCCCCCCTGTGGATCCTGCTGAAGAAGCAGCGTCCGTTCCACCTGTCGCTGCACCAGCACCACCACCACCACCAGCACCAGCAGCACAAAGATCAGCATCAGCACCAACACCAGCTCCTTCTTCTGTAACAATTTCTCCTTCACTTTCCCTCCTTTCATCCGTGTTATACACACGGCGCACCACCTTTCTGATCACCTGTAGGGGGCAGAAGTGTGTCAGCGGGAGGAGGTGAGGAGAGAAAAGCATGGAGGAAAACATTTTGTGAGAAGAAATAATGGAAAAGAAGACGAGGAGGGTGCAGAGGAGAGTGTGTGTGTAGATGTATGAGGTGGGATACAACCTGTGTGTTACTGTGTGTTCATGCATCCTTGTTCAGGATTGGTGAGTAACTGATTACATGTAACAAATTACATAATTATGATACAAAAAGTAAATGTATTCCATTACAGTTACAGAAAAATTACAGATACAGTGAGTGAAAATGGGGATTATCAGCAGGATTACAATTTTATAATACATTTTAAAATGAAGAACTCAACATGTAATTTAAATAAACTTTTAAATAAACAGCTAAGACCAACCGCTAATGTTAGCTATACAGAACAACCACCAAAGCTAGCTACTCAGACCAACTGCTAACATTAGCTACATAAACCAACCACTAATGTTAGACCGCTAACACAACTGCTAATGTTGGCTACAAAGAATGGCAGCTAAAATTAGTTAATGTTAGCTACACAGACTACCCACTCATGTTAGCCACATAATTCAACTGCTAACATAAACTACCCAAAGCAACCACTAACAGATCAACCGCTAACATTAGTTACATAAACCAACCAGTAATGTTAGCCACACAGAACGACAGCTAACATTACCTAATGTTAGCTACACAGACTAACCACTAATGTTAGCTACCCAGAACAACCACTAACGTTAGCTACACAGAACAACCGCTGACAATAGACCGCTAACACTAGCTACACAAAACAACTAACATTAACTACATAGAACAACCACTAACTTTAGCTACACAGACTAACCACTAATGTTAGCTACACAGAACAACCGCTAACGATAGACTGCTAACACTAGCTACACAAAACAACTACTAACATTAGCTACATAGAACAACCGCTAACGTTTGCAACAAAGAACAACTGCTAACAGTAGTTACACAGAAATCCAGTTTAACCTGTTGTACTTGCTAACTGTATCAGAAAACATTTATAAAGTAACCTTCCCAACTCTACCCGCGTTAGTTCCGCATAGTTTTAGCTGACAGTTAAATCTCTTTCAAAGATTTTTGAAATATTACTGTTGAATGTCTGTGTGAGTGTAAATGTGTGTGAGCTGTAGAATAAAGATGCAGCAGGTGACGGAGGAGGGTGAGGATGGTTACTTTTCTGGTGACCAGATTCCCGTCTTCATCTGTGAACTGCTCCTCGGTCACAGACTCCCCAGGAATGTTTTTGGCCTCCTCTCCCTGAGGTGAAGGTTTAAAGGACAGGTGATGGAGATGGATGGAGGGGAAGGGTGGAGGTAAGAGGTTTGAGAGGTCATCTGTTATTATTGTGTGGTTATTTATAAAGTAGAGAACATTTATTTATTGTAAAAGCATGTCAAAATAATTGTTAGCTGCATGAGTTGAACATACTTGTCAGATTTTCCGCTCCTGTGTAAATCCAGCCTCAGAATTACACTTACAGGTTGTATTAGACTCTATATGAGCCAAACACGCAGCACAACCAACAGTCCACCAACCAGGTAGCAAAACCAAACACCAAAAGGCACGGCTGGTGGTGCAGCAGCTCACACCAACAAGCAGTGAGTAGCACTTCATGCTATAGTGAGGCTAAACATCCACACACACAAACACACTCTCTCTCCTTAAAAAAACATAGTCAAGTTTCCATCCAAATATAGCGCAAATTTTACTGAATTTCCAGAAAATCTACAAAAGAAAAAGTTTCCATCCACTGCTGTATATAAATATGTACTGTTATATGAACATTAGCTACACAAAACAAATCCCTAACATTAGCTACACAGAACAACTGCTGATAGCTACACGCACCAACTGCTAACGTTAGCTACACAGAATAACTGCTAACTTTAGACTGCTAACATTAGCTACACCACTAAAGTCCGTTACAAAGAACAACCACTAACGTTAGCTACACACACAAACTGCCAACAAAACGACTAAATTTAGCAACAACTAATGTTATCTACACAGAACAACCACTAAAGCTAGACCGCTAACATTAGATACACAAATCAACCACTAAAGCTAGCTACACAGATCAACCACTTATGTTCGAGTATTAATATTAGCTGCACAAACCACAAAGACCAACCGCTAACGTTAGCCACATAGAACAACTGCTAACGTTAGCTACAGAATGTACATCATGGTTTAGATAAAAGAAGTCCTTTGAAAAATGGTCTTTTAAAAAAAAT
>JAJHUR010030832.1:1002-40413 GCA_027495735.1 Lutjanus campechanus | reverse complement strand
TGCATGTGGCCACAAAAGCCACTAGATGGCAGTGTAGTACCAAACTTCTGTTAGAGGGAACCACACAGTAATAATAGATCCCATTAATGGCTACAGTGATTGAGTCAGATTTAACAGGCTGGAATTAACCCTGAATCTTAAATGATTGATCACCCAGTAAAGGTTTTGTTCTGGATCGGTGTCATTATTAGAGTTGGTGAGAGCTACTTAGAAAGCCGAAATGATTGGTCAATTTATTGATTAGTGGATCAGCACAAAATTAATCAGCAACTGTTTTGATAACTGATTAATCTTGTCATGTCTTAATTATTCTGCTGTTCTGTTTTATATCATTGGAAACTGAATGTTTGGGGGTTTAAGGGATGTTTGAAAACAGCATGTTGGATGTTGGGAAATTCCAAAGGGAATTTTTCACTATTTTCTGATGTTTCCTAGGCAGGTTACTTGATAATAAAAAAAAAATCTTAAATTTCAGCCTTATATATGATATTACTAAATTTAACAACAGCTCAAAACTATATGTATCTTACTGCAGACTTGAGAAATTAACTACAGGTCTGGTCAGTTTCTTAAAAGTGTGTATAAATGTTAGCCTGGCATCGCTAATTTGCAAGTGAAGACAAAAAGCAGATTAGTCTCATTCCCAGGTTATATATATGTTTCATACTCTAACAATAAGTGAGTTTATGATGCCATTATTAACATGATAATGCTAATAAGCATGTTGTAAGATGGCCTTATTATCTATCAACAAATACTTACTACATGGACTAACATGAAGCATTCCTGTTATATTTAGTAGGCCTTGTACAATCACAGTTCCAAAAAAAGTGGATTGCAATTATTTGCATATCATTTGTGAATTGTATCCACTTGGATAGACCCTTTTCACGGCTCCACTACTTCCTGAAATTAGCAGTGTACATTCATTTCCTGTCTTACATTATTGGCCAAACTGATTTATCGAGGTGCGTCTTGCTGCAGCAGTTACAACAAGGCACACCTGGATTAATCAGTTTGGCCAATAATGTAAGATAGGAAATGAATGTACACAGCTAATTTCAGGAAGCAGTGGAGCCGTGAAAAGGGTCTATTCAGTACAAGGACAAGATATTTAATGTTCAAACTGATAAACCTTCCTGTTTTTTGTAAGTATGCACTAGTTCTGAATTTGATGCCTGCAACACATTTCAAAAAAGTTGGAGCAGGGGCAGCAAAAAGACTGGGAAAGTGCAGTATTAGAAAAAAATGGCTAATTGGTAACACGACTGGGTATTTAAGGGGCGTCCTTGAAAGACTCAGTAATTCACAAACATGGATGGGGTGAGGATCATCACTTTGTGAAGAACTGCGAGAACAACAGTTTAAGAACAACGCCTCTAAACACAAAACTGCAGGAATTTGTGAATTACATTATCTACAATCCATCATGTGATTAAAAGATTCAGAGAAACTGCATTAAACCCACATAATTGTATAAATGATGCTACATGGGCTGAGGAACACTTTAGAAAACTGTTGTCAGTAAACACAGTTTGTTGCTGCATCTACAAATGCAAGTTAAGACTCCACCATGCAAAGAGAAAGTCATATATCAACAACATGCAGAAACACTGCAGTCTTCTCAGGGCCTGAGCTCATCTGAGATGAACTGACGCAACGTGAAAAAGTGGGCTGTGATATGTTTTCAGAAATCATTGACATTGTCCTCTGGGCTAAAGTAGAAAAGGACCATCCAGATTGTTACCAACACGAAATTCAAAAGCCATCAGCTGTGATGGTACAGGGGTGCATTACTGCCCATGGCATCATGGGTAACTGTCACATCTGTGAAGGCCGCATTAATGCTGAAAGGTACATACAGGTTTTGGAGCATTATGCTGCCATCCAGACGATGTCTTTTTCAGAGACGTCCCTGCTTATTTCAGCAAGACAATGTCAAGACACATTTTGCATGTGTTCCGATAGAGTGGCTTCACAGTAAAAGAGTTCAGGTACTAGACTGACCTGCCTGCAGTCCAGACCTGTCTCCTGTTGAAAATGTGTGGTGCATTATGAAGCACAAAAAAGGACAACAGAGAGCCTGCTGAGCAAGAATGAGAAAGAATTTCACTTTCGAAACTTCAACAATTAGTGTCCTCAGTTCCCAAACACTTACCGAGTGTTGTTAAAAGAACAGGTGATGTAACACAGTGGTAAACATGCTCCTGTTCCAACTCATATCATATCGGAGGGAGTGTTGGAGGCATCAGATTCAGAATGAGTGTATATTTACAAAAAAACAATAAAGTAATGAATTGTAACATGAAATACAGTATCTCATCTTTGTACTGTATTCAAATGAATCTAGGTAGAAATGTTTTTGCAAATCATTGCATTCTGTCTTTATTTACGATTTACAAACTGTCAAAACTTTTTTGGAATTGAGATTGTAATATGTTTATGTACAAAGTTACAAACAAGAATGGAAGAAAGTGAGAAGGACCTGATCTACAGTCCTCTCTCAGCCGTCCTCCAGTGGTCCAAACACAATCAAATCTTATTACTGTCAGCAGAGGATTTGGGTTTTGTTTTAAGTTACTCATCCTGATATCTGTTGGTTGATATAACAATGTGCATGACGCAGCCTCCCTGTTCTCATCAACTGCTGGGACACCCCACCAAACCCTCCATCTTTCCCCTCAGAATTAATAAAAAGAGGTTTTAACGTGTCACTTCCCGTTCTTTTCACTCCCAAACAATCCCATGAGACAAAGCGGGAGGGGAGGGGGGTTAATAGACGTGGGAGGCTACAGGGAACGTGGGAGTTGAGCTGGGGCTTTCCATCTTTCTCAATGTGGAAATTATTTATTGCTATTCTTGCTGTGTGTGTCTAAAAGTTTAATGTCCCCGTGAAAAGTGGCTTTACATGCAAATGTGGGTGTAGTGTGTGTTTTTCACCCGTTTTTCTCCCCCGTCATTTGCCTCTAAAAGCTATATGAACAAGGCACCCCCGACTAGCTTGTTCCACATGACTTCCTCTGCTACACTATAAATAGATCCATTTACATTGCATTTCATGGCTGAGCTCGCTCTCAATATTTCAGAGGCCCACCAGTAAATTGACCATTAATCATTTATTGCTCACTTGTTCATCTGGTTTTGCACATAGCCTATATGCTTAGATATAACAGAGCATTCAGTCAGTCTTCTTGATCTGTATTTTTGATGACTTTCCATCGGTTCACGAGAGAGAAAAGATGACTTTGCACCTGTTTGTCAGTGTGTGATGGGTTATGTTGGTCACCTGAGCACATCTCACTCATGTGACTCCTCCGTCTGTCCAGTCCGGCGGTCAGATGACAAAGGCAGAGAGAAGTCGGTCACCTGTGACTCCCTTTTGTAAGGAAAAATCTTTCCTCCGATTCGATTACACTGTTAGATATCAGCCTGAGATGTCCACTGTGCATGTTCTGTAATCTAATTGTCTGCGGTGTACCAACTTTTCCCTCACCCTGCTTCGTCTCCAACAGAATAATTTTCCACAGCGGGTGTGAACAAGACATAATGAGAGCAGGGCGAGAGCGAGACAGTGACAGTTTCTCTGCTGATGAAAAGTAAAAGTCAGACCTCGGATTTAAAATGCATCGTGACATGCGGCTGAACTTTCTGATCTATTAGCCCACAAATGTTATCTCTGCCTCTTGTGCGGAATACTAAATATTGGTTGTCGCTGTTGAGGGTAGAAAGATGCTCTTTGTTTCTGTGGGACTGACACAGAATGCTGATATTTTTGAAGTTTACATGTTGTATTCGATATCCCACATTTATGTTTACCAGTAAAATACACCACTAAACGGCAGCACTGACATAAATATAGGACATGCCAAGGTCAAGGTGACAGATAGAATCCAAAAGAACCTTGACATCAAGTTGCTGTAGCTACTGTGTTAGAAAACAATTGTTTACTTACACATCTAGCAGACACAGAGCAACATCCCAGAGGAGTAATGCCTCTGGCCACCTGATGATTGAATGTGTAAAAAGGGAAGCCAATGCAGAAGTGCTTTAAACATGCAAAATGACCAGCAGGGAGTGACTCTATTGGTTGCAAAAACAAGTCTGATTGTATGCAAGTCCATGAGAAAACTGCTCTCTTATTTGATTTTTAACCCCAGTAAATAGTTTTCTAATGATTTTATGGTCTCAAGTCTTGTTCAACACACCATGATGTTCATTTAGTAAATTATGGTCCCAGGAGGGTATACTTTAGGGCGTGGCTACCTTGTGATTGACAAGTCAGTACTACAGTGTGTCCTTGGCTTCTCTGTCAGATCCAATCGATATCCTTGTCAGTTCCATGCTGTCTTCCAAATATTGTTGCTTCTGGCTCCAGAAAAGAAAAACAAGATGGTAATGGCCATAATGCCAAACTTGAGGCAACAAACAAACAAAACAACAGTCCACAAACCAATGGGTGGTGTCATGGTGGGTTTATACTTGGTTTTAGCCTTTTAGGCATTTTGTCTGAGCTCATTTGCTGCAAACAGTTACCTAAGGTTTCATATGGGGGTCCCAGTCTGCATCTGAGCTTGAGAACCAAATCTTGACCTTCACCTAAAAGGTACTGAAAGCTGTGTAGTGCTCAAAGGTTTGGAGTTGACATCTCTTTCACTTTACAAATAGTCATTTTATTCAACTATCAACACTTATAGTGATGTTTTAACACTACCTTTTTGGGGATAAAACTTAACAAGCTGAAAATAAAATACTTCCAAAATTAAGTGTTTTGGCTAACCAGCCCAAACCTGTCCTGACACGCAACCTGTTGCTGGCAAAGACTTTTTGAGTTTACCATCCACATTTGTCCTGCCAGTACTGGGGAAAGGTAAAATTGAACTACTAACTGATGAGACACATAATTATTTTTTTTTTGAGATGCCACAGTGTTACATGCTGATCCGTATTGCCCCTGTGCTTCAAGCTATAACACTGTAAGTACCCCTCTAGCATAATTTCTGGAGAAGCCACTCTAAAGTTATGTTTTATGTCCTGTTGAAATGGTGACACAGTATAAAGTGAGAAAGCGAGAAAGTCTGCATATGGACAAGGTGGAGTGGATGGACGGTTCAAAGAAACACAGGACTTTGATCCAAGAGATCAAGGTTTGTATCCTGCGTGAAACCAGATTAACTTGGGCTTTTTAAAAAAACTTAGATATGTAAATTATGTAACTTGCATACTTAAGGCCATGTATGTTAACTTAAAGTACATTACATATATACCATACTTATTTCAACCCAAACCATAATCTATTTCTAAACCTAACAACAAAATTGTGTTTCCTTAACCTAGCCAAATAGTTTTTGTGCCTTTATTTTGAAAGTCTGTAAGGATGTTGCATATTTACTATTGCTTAATGACTTTGGAGACCTGCACATGTAAAACTGACACTAGGGAGGTATCTACAGTGTCATACATTATTTTTTATTTGTGAAAAAGCCTTTGCAAAGCATATACCTAGGAAATAAAAATATATCCTCTGTGTTTCAAATGTGGCATGTCCAGGCAGGTTCACTTGGGCCAGGCCTGACAGGAATGCGTATACGGAGTGGGTTCGAGTCTTGGTTTTACACCTGTTCAGATCTCTGTAGTAGAATAGTAGAATAGAATGTAGTAGAATATCTGAAAACATCAGCAAACCTCTGTAGCATGTATAAATCAAAACTTCATGCTGCTTTGTTGATTGTATTTCACATTCACACTGACTTTGTTAAAAACATGCATTCAGGCGTTTACACTGATCTGTATGAAGATTATGTAAGCTGTGAAAAAGAGCCACGTTTCTAGAAAATCCTCCATGGCGCTGTCACATTTGCATTCTCCATTTTTGCCAATTGAGTGTTGATGGAGCCGTACATCTGTGCGACATCACAGATGCAGAGACTGGAGAGGTTCGGCTGGCATGTTTCTCACTATACGAACGAGCAGTGAATGTTAACTGTCCCAAGGCGCATATTTCAATGCTGAAAATCAGCGTTTTTTCCTCTTTAATGTTGTTACTTCTGCATACTCAAGATGACATGTTTCCCCGAAGACTAACTCATTACCTTTCTCCTCCCTGTCAACCATGTGAGCTAACAGCAAGCTGACAAACTGTCCTTTGGGCTGTTTAACTCTGTCTGGATTCCAGCACACATTAGCCTTGTTTTTGCAAAGACAGCCGCAGTGCTTCACAGAAATCCCTGCAACACATCCTGCATCAAAACCTTTTAAATGTGCCTATTATCCTTTTTATCATAAGACAGATTTCTCAGTCTTGATTGGATGATGGACCACTTCTTTCTGGGTCTGACTCTGCATCATTGCATCTTGCCCTAAGATTTATTTATTATGTAATAGTCTAAGAAAAGACCACAGCAGCCGAGGAAGGCCTCAGCTTGTGTAAAAATAGAACGGCAGGCACAAAACAATCCGGTTATATTTAGCAACACTACCCCGTCCACTTCTAAGAATAGCAGGGGGAATGTTTCATATTCATCATAAGACTCTGCCTTGTACTTGCCAGGACGTTTCTATCCCTGTACTTTCTGAGTAGAGTGGACAGACGCTGCCTTCTGCAGGGTTGGTGTATGTTTGTGTGCTGGCTGCAGGCTTCTTAAGGTGCATGTCATCAAAATTTTACACACTATTCCTTATTCCATTACTCATCACCACCTATTTCAGCATGCAGGCATCTCGTAGCTGATGAGCTTATAAGGGGGAGCGAGGGAAATAAAACTGGCAGAAATGGCAGCTCGGAGACTCAAGTAGCTCCCCTTATCGGCTCAAGTGATATTAGATTCATGCTGAGCTTGTTCAAGTCTGCTTTATTGCTTTGGAGTCTCAGTGCTCAATGGAGGTGGTCCCTGCAGTGAGAAAAGCTAAGATGTGTGATTCCCAAAGAGGTGCGAATTAAAAACTCAATTTTTTTTTATATGTCAGATAAGATGAAGCGGTCTGATGGAACTATGTAAAAAAAATTAATTGATCTATTTTATGAGAAAGTACATCTCCGCAAGATATTTTCAGGCTTAATTTAGTTCCACAAGTTTTGCTTCACTGTAAGACGAAATTAAAAAAGACTCAAAAAACTCTTTTATAGATCTAGTTACTGACAAAAGTAGTGGAATTATAGTAATGTGTTATTTCCACTAATACCAGTTACCCCAGTTACAACCCCGCTGAATCTTTTCACCTCTTTGTGTGTCATTACTTTATTCTTTGCATTAAATTATGGAAATATCAGTATGAGTATCAGTAAGAGTATCGAAAAGTATTGATATTGACAAGCAGTATCGGTACTGATATCAGTATCAATAAAATTCCCATCCCTAACCCTAATCACCATGGTTACCAGACAGTTGAGATAGGATCTGCAACTTAGTAAGTTTCGGTAATATGGCCCCTGACTAAAAACCTGGGGACGCATCACGGTAGCGGCTTGTCAATCACAACCCAACCACGCC
Source organism: Lutjanus campechanus (assembly GCA_027495735.1). Taxonomy (NCBI): domain Eukaryota; kingdom Metazoa; phylum Chordata; class Actinopteri; order Lutjaniformes; family Lutjanidae; genus Lutjanus; species Lutjanus campechanus. The sequence goes on along the minus strand of JAJHUR010030832.1, from coordinate 32,926 downwards.
CTAAAGTATACCCTGCTTCATCGTCTATTTTAGTTTAAACGGGACAATAATTCATAAAATGAACATCATGCTTTATTCAAGAAGACTTAAAACTAGCGATTGAGACAATAAACACATTAGGAACCTGTTTAATACTGTAATAACTCAAGCGAAAATTTGGATAATTTTTGTATTAGCTTACATACAATCGGACTTCATTTAGCGACCAGTGGAGTCTCCCCCTGCTGGCCATTAGAAAGAATGCAGGCTTAAAGCACTTCTGCATTGGTTTCACTTCTCAGACCCAGAATCTCTGTCCACTGTAGAGCAACATACATAAACATATATTTCATTTTTATGAAAAGTGCTACACATGTAAAGATTAGTATTATTATGTTGCTCACAATGCAGTTTTAGCCTCCCTACCAGTAGATGACATAACCTACCATGTTTCTGGTGTGTGTGTGTGTGTGTGTGTGTTAGGGGGTGCTTAGAGTGCCAATTAAAGTTTCTGATTATAGCTTCAAGTGGGAGGCGAACATAATCATAATATAATAACTCAACATGAAGTTAAAAGTCATATGCAGATGAACATACAGAGCAGATAGCGATGAGTACTCATTAAAATCTTGGACAGGACCGGAGCAAGGACAAGAGAAAAGTCTACTGGCTGTAATTAGCACACTGTCACTTGCTACAAAGCCAGCCCACGTTCTTAGCATGTCAGATCACTTCCCAACAGCATCAACCGATTGTTTTGTTGCTATTCTGAAAGCATGTAACATCCGTGCCACATAATAAACCAGAAATGCCTCAAATTTTATGGAGAAACATTGGACTGTATATTTATCAGGACAGGATGCTATTACACTCACACGTACACACACAACATCGCCTCTGCATCTCTTAATAGGTGGTCATAGCAGCAAACCACTAAATAAATAAAACACAGCACACAAATTCATATGGATAATAAACGTGAAAGTCTGATTTGCTGCACCATGAAGCAGATGGCACCACGATGTTCTTTTATTTCTGTTCTAGAAACTCCATGTTCTCGCTCTTCCGACTCTCTCGACGATCCACGCAGCGCTAAATAATGAAGCAGAGGTTCCATAAAACGTGATTGTACAAAGAATGTCAGTGTCATATAATGTGAAAAGTAAAAGGCCTTTGAGGAATCCTTCAGCTGTAAACTTGAGATTGCTCAATGTGACTGAGACACCTCTCGGTACAGTATATGACCGCACTCCCGCCGACATCTGAGTGCTGTTTTCATGTGAAAACTTCATAAACCCAAACCCCTCTCAAAACCCCGTGGATAAACTAAAAAATCCATTAATTTTAAATATGGTCCTGTTTTTATTAGTTCATGAAATAGAGATTAGAGAGATACAGTTTTCACCTAGAATGAAGAAATACTTGACTTGACTCAATTGAAACCTGTTTAAATAATGTGGTTAACCCTTTCTACGATGCTCATGTCTATAATGCATTATAATACACTACACATTTACTTATAATGCATTATGCTGTCCTTATAGAAATGAATAATTTGTATGTTATGAGCACTCGTAAATATTCACAATGATTTATAACAATAATCACATTAAAAACCATTTTATAACAACTTATAAGGTCAGATGTCATAATACTTTGCTTTATTACAGGTTATGATTATATAACATGATTATTATTGTGTTCATAACTATAATTACACAATAAGCACAGTTACATTATAAATATGTTTACAATGTACGTATTATAGACTTGGCCATATTGCGATTAATTGTGCAGCCCTACAAAGTGGCACACAATTTTTCTGCAAACACAGCTCAACACCACACTGAGGTGATCCTTGTCGGCTCAGTTTCCAAGTTCATTATAACAAAGTTCTCCTAAAACAGTTAAGTAAGTAAGTTTAAAGTACAGGTGAGACATTTTACTGTCAATAATCCCTATAATTTACAATATGCTGTATTGCTCGGTGATGAACAGCATATCCAGGCTGCTAACATAAACAAACAGGAGAGTTTGTGACTTCCTTCCATTATTTATGTCCTGAAGTGGTTTATTCATCATTTCAGATCTTTATGTTTTCAATATTATCGTTGACTGATGATGGTCATGTGTACAAGTTGAGACCACCTCAATGCGATTGCGCAAAAGATTTCTTTATTCAGTAGGAACCAAGAGGCTTGGGGATTTATTAAGGGGCTTTGGCAAGAAAAAAAACCCTTACTATTTAAACAACCGACTGCCCTGCTATAGATCATAAAATGCGGAGGCTGCAAATGATGCACTGATTTTGTACTCAAAATGCTGAATTTCTTTGCCAAATTTGGTAACACAGCCTGTCACCCTGTTATTACATATTAGATCTTGATATCCACACTTCAAAGGTGTAATGGTGTGAATTACGTCTGTTCCAGCGTGCTGGCTCTGTTTGAACAGATTTTATTGGCATCATTACCCAGGACAGGTGCCTATCAACATAGAGAGAGTTTGTAACAAGAGAAAATTTTATTTTCTGTTTTACAACAGCCTACCATATAGATGAACATGTAATGATACAGTATAACACAACAGATATTTTTATGATAAGTTTTAAAGGGATAGTTCAAATTGTTTGAAGTGGGGTTGTATGAGGTCTTTATCCACAGTCAGCGTATTACCTACAGGAGATGACGGTCAGCATGCTCCCAGTTGGAGAAGCAGCAGGAGTACCAGCAGGGCTGCTGCAGCGAGTGTGCGAGGCTCTGCTCTCATGCATGTGCATGAATCACAGACACACACATATATTCTAGCTCTACTGCATAACTGCATGCATAATCTGAGTGCAATATATTTTTGTCCAAAAATAATATGGGCAGTGTCACAGCACCACAGCTTGTAATTTCTTCCTCTGCTGATGAGTAAGTTAAGTGTCTATTTATCATAACCAATGTAGTTTTCTTCAGACTTAAGTCAGTCTTCAGTCTTTCTATATAATTAAAGGACAGTTTTCGTCCCTGTAACTCCCAGTGGCTCCCTGCTTTCCCTCCTTTTTTGTTATATTCCCATAAAAAGGCTGCTCCTCCTTACCCTTGTTACTTAGTCTGTCGTCCTCGAAGGGAAATAGAAACTTCAAGAATGTCAGCATCAATTTTAACCAGATAAAGTATGTTGGAGGTGAAGCAAGTGTGCAAATTGCAGCTAAAACAGAGCGAGGGTGAGCGTTTTTTTCAAACCAGTGACAGGTCGCCTGCTTGCTGACGTATGGAGCGGTAAGGACATCCTCGTTAGGAAAAACTGAAGCAATCAGCTGTTCACACATTTGCATCGCTTTCAGTTAGGGAAGATCCACTATCACTGTAAAGTAGTTCATTATGCATGCTCTATTGCTGTACAGTCACTTTGATTTTTCATCCCATTTGCATCAGGCACGAGACCTATAGAGGTGTGAGGTCCTGTAAGGGCGCACACTTTGCACAGCCAAAGTGGACAAACAATATCAGTTTAAAATGTCTGCTATATTTAGAATATTTTCACCGCTTCACCTAGCTTTTTCTGACAGGAAACGACTGTTATATCAACCAAATATTGCTTTCACCAAAGCAAGCAAACACATTAAGGAAAACTAGTTTTGCCTCACATGGTGTTCTACCGCTGACTGAGATGGTTAGTTTGTTTGTGTTGTGGTCTGACTCTACTGAATCCAAACTAACCATTTAACGTACCTCAGTGGGAGACCAGCAACTCCCATGTTCTGCAAGGTAAAATTACTGGTTTTGTCAATGGGGTCTGGTTGCTTTGAAGAGAGAGATATCTGGCTTATATACCAGTGGTTTCCTGTTAGGAAAGGCTGTCCAACGGCAAAGTTAAGTGGTGAAAATATTCTAATTGTAACATACACATGGCTAAAATACTGTACATTTTGCTGATGACTCTATCTACAGCAGTACATTGCTTAGCTCCCTACACTGGCACTCCTGCTGCTTCTCCAAACTGGGGGTGTGTCAGCCATCTAAAGTCGCAAATACACTGACTATGGTACCTCATTCAACCCTGGTTCAAGAACTTCAACTATCCCTTTAATGATTTTTTTCCTTATCAGCCCCGTAGACCCCCCAAAAAACTTTCCATCCTGAGCAGTCATTGATAAACCACAAACAAAAAATAGGTTTGATATGAATATTTATTTAAAGACTGCAATTCTTACAGAAATAGTCATTTTAAATCAGTCTTTAGTGGTTTACGTATTTCCTATTAGAACAGTAAAACCTGTGCTGTCTTGCATTATATCACTAACCTTAATAACTGATTGTAAGTAAATATTACGTATCAATGGAGAAATAATTTTGATTGGACTTTTAGTGTAATCACAAGCATCATGCAGAAGCCATGAATCACTCTTTTGAGATCCGAAATGGGAGTTGATGAAAGGTAATGGTTATTAAGGTATTTTGGGCAGATAAATTGCTTTGATTTAAGATAAAATACAAATCTGTAGTAACTTCAATGTGGCTATATGAGGCTGGACAGCAATTCCCAGCTGAATGACTCTGTCCCTTTTGCTGAGAGCGAGACAGCCCAGTTTTTCTCTGTTCAGATCGTTCTCCCTCTTATTCACATCACTTCAGCCACTGGGTCTGAGAGAACAATGCTGAGATGAGTCTGATGAGTGGCTGTGCATGAACGTACCAAAAAAAAAGAGAAAAGAAAAAGACACCAGAGGAGAAAAATCTGTCTTCAAAAGAAACATCTGAAGGCATTGCACAATTCCAAGATTGATCAGTGAGATTTTTAAGGCAAAAAAGTTGTCTAAAATATTCAGAAATAACACGTAAAGATGTTATATTACAATTTTCTTTTTAAACCCACTGGTGCATCTCTGTTAGAAAAGATCTACACATGCAAACGTAATGCATGCCATAAAAAACATCAGAATAAAACAGGATATTCATCACAAGCATTCAATTAAACCACTTTGTTAATAGTATAAGGTACAGTAAACAACTTTCATGTTGTATGTGTGAAGATTATGTGGGTGTTCATATGGCCGGGCATGCTGACATGGTACCGCCTTGGCAGAGTGACATGAATGCAACGATGAGCGGTGGAGGCAGCGAGGTGTAAGCCTACTTCATTAAAGCTTGTATATGTCCACTGGTAGCGCTGGGCTTTTTTTTCCGCCTTGTAGTCTCCTACACAATAAATGCTTTTGATTGTCACTCCTACACTGACACAGCCTCAGAGGAACAGTGATTTCACACATTGCAGCACACGTGACAAACACATCGGTATATGTTAAGACTTCCAACTCCACTGAGCTCCTATGCAAACAGGAATCATCTCCTCTTCCTGAGGGCAAATCCGTGCATGCCAAAGAAAAGATCTGCATGCTGTCACATCTACACTGCGCATCACGGAACAATATGGTAGTCATATTAGGTATCTTTTAATGATGTACCATTTGTTAACCCCCTCCCCCGGGTGGTGATTATACAGTCATGGCAACCATAGCTTGGTGCTGTCAAGCTTTGGATTTTTCCAAATGCTTAAGCGGTGTATGAGTGGCTGTAGTAAGAGCAACGTTCAGGTGCAAATTTTGTGTTTATGGGGTTACAAGTTACAATTAGATGGTGACACACCAATCTCAGAACATGTTAGCTTTCTTCTGATGACAATTTAGCATCTGGGGGCAACAGCTAATGTTTTGGGGCTTCAGGTAGCCAGCAGATATCTGGATAACAGATATCCAGGCCATGACTTCCTCTTTGAAGTACAGGTTATTGTTTACAGTGCAAATAGCAACCTGAGCAGTGAGTATCTATGAATATCTACGATTGCAGATTGTATCTGCATATGAATACAAGTGATCGGTCAATACCACTCAGACTACAAACACAAAGCAGAATGTTTCTAAAACTAAAATCTTGTTACTTGCCAGCAGATTGTTTCAATATGCAGATACGTGTTTATAGAGAGCCAAATGCATCCCTTAACCTTTGGGATGAGGACTTATTTCGAATGTGACTCTTGTAATCTTAAAAGCGATGAAAACATGCTGTTTGAAAATGTAGGTCTGGAAGCCAGACCGGGTTATATTAGGTTATGTTATTTTTCTTGATCATACCGGTAGTATTACTTGCCCTCAGCTTCTTGAGACAGCAGTAATAATGCAGCATTATGAGCATTATTATTAGGACCACTCTACACGGCAAGACCAATGCTGCTCCTTTATTTCCATGTCAGCTGCATGGATCTGGTGCCTGGTACCTGTTTGCTTTAGCCTTCGTCTTTTAGCATTATATCATCAGTGTAGCCATCAAATGTATATTTAAGATTCTTATTTCCAAACAAGTCAGTTGGAAACATTGAAAGGCTGACAGTAGACAGCCCTTGCAGCTAATGTTAGCCTACTGTCTAGCTACAGGTGATCTGCTAGTGACAGTTGTCATTTCAGCTGGCAAAATCAATAGTTATCAGGTAAAAATGAGGAAGTTTTGAAAGTGAAAATGTATAGCTTGACAGGCATTGGCAGTAACTGATGGGGGCGAAATAACATTTCTAATCATTACCACAACTAAGAAGGTTTTGGTTTGATTGGTGAAAAGACAAGCATTTTTGAGTATTTCGGCTATTTATTCATGAACTGTTGCACTTCATACAAAAACTCTGTCTTGTGTATGTCAAGATCACTATGAACATCTGGATCCAGATGCAGTTTTAAATGTTCTAAACATTTGGGAAATTTGGGGATTCAAGGATTGTATAACCTTGAAACTGAATATCATACAGGATTCAAAGAGTCCCATAACAGCCTAAAATGGGTCACAGGATGGAAGAAGTTGAGAAAACACCGCCTTTTAAGGTGCTGGCGGTGAGATAAATGTCTGTGTGTTCAAGTCTGTGAAACCACTATTTCTCTGAGAAAACAAGCATGAAACTCTTAATCTCCACTCAACCCTCGCCTTGTTATGTAAGTGTCATGCATGTTTCATATACAAAATACATGTAGTGGATGTACAGTATATATGAGAGTGTGGGTGTGAGATGAAGTTGACATCTTGTCGTGATAAATAAATGAAAAGGCCCTGCCTTGTGTTTCAGGAGGAGAGTCACAGAGGCAGTTCGCTGCACATCAACTCTCCGGAAAACACACATACAGTATATACACAATATTTATATACATTGACATATAAAAAGACTGTTTCTGCCTGATCTGGTCTGATCTGGTTCAGTCTGGTGGTGTTCCAGTCCAATACCAGACTTGAGACCAGTGCTACATTGTGCAATTTGACATCCCCGCTGTCGTACGGGGTCCTCGCGATGAAACAACAATACAGAAGAGTACAAAATCTATCAGACCACCTGTCCCCACACTGAGGAACCCTATTCAGTCAAACTGAATAACCAGCTTTGTTTGAATGAGTCTGAGGCGCTACAGTTAACAATATGTCGAATTTGGCAGAAAAATGTTGCTACGGAGTGTCCTTGATCAGCAGGTCTACTTTTAAACATCTTGCAGACATGAAATATACATTATTGTCTAACCATTCGCTTATAAAAAAATACAGGCCTGTCGTTCATGATTTAAATATGAATAACTTATGTATAAACATGAATAAGGCCTGTTAGTCATGATTTAAATATGATTACAGGCCTCAGTATAAAATGTAATACTTATATCAGCAGTAAAGAAGCAGCATTACACATACAGTATATTGACCAATACACAAAAAAGGCAAAAATTTGTACAGTGTATAAATGTCTAAGAAAATGTTTTACAAGCAGTTTATAAGTAGACGTTCATCAGCCAAGAAGTATATGATGATTTTGAGGCGCGAGTTTAGAAAAATGTTGTAAACCTTCTCTTATATTGATTCCTTGACTGAATAGGGCCCTAAGAAGTACTGATAGGATCTACAGTTTGTGGTACACATATACAGAATAAAACGTATAAATGCTGTTCTTCACACATTTACATGAGTTAAAAGGGGCCTCTGGATGTGGTGGCTGAGTTTGTGCTTTGCTTGAAGTCACACTGTGAAGTTATCATATACACATTACTGGGCAACACAGCAGGGTTGCATTTGAGTTTCACCTCAAAACTTGGCTAAAAGTGACGGTGCAATTACCTGTTCTTGGTTTGAGTATTTCCCACTTTTTTAAAGGAATACTCCTGGAAAATAATTGAGCTTTGAATGTTTAACCGCTCACCACCTGCAGGCTCTACAAAGTCTGTAGATTACTCTCCTGTTGAGGACAGCAGCTATGGTTAGATTCACAACAGTTGCAGTGGTTACAAATAGTGTTTAGTTTTTTCACTACAGATGTAAACAACTAGCCCAACAAACAGAAGCTGTATTTAGCCATACTTTGGTGAAAATAGTGCTTGGGTGACAGATATAGATTTAAAAGGGTTTTTGTTAACACTTTAATACTTTTTTTCACCATGAAACTGGGAATGCATTGGCATTTTGTTTTCACTTAATTTTTCCACTTTATCACTGAAAAACTCAGGACTGTGTGGGTTTGATTGACAATGCCGGCCAGATGAACAACCAGAAAACTCTCGTCAGAATGTGATTCAAATATGGCTATACGAAACGCAAAAATACAGAAACCTCACAGGTAAAATAATTGAACAATACCGTTCAAATTTAAAAGAAATGTTGTGTTTTTCTAGGACCTCATTATTCATAGTGAGAGACTGATTGAGAAAACAGGTTTTCATCAAAGAAATATGTTGACAGCCGACTCAACAACAACCTACAGCTGTGTCACCTTCATCCACGGATGTCGCCAATTAGTCTTTTTACAACACGTCCTCATACATACTGTAAGTGACAGAATAAGTCGACTGCCAATGATAGTAAAAAAAAACTAGATAGTGGACTCATTATCATTTCTCATCATTTCTGGTGGGTTGTAGGTGATGATTGAGAGGGATTATTTTTGTGTGAGCCTATGCATTGTTTTTTGAGAAAATCCTGCATAGCTTGCCTATAAAAACATGTTTAATGTTATAAAACAGTTGGTGATGGCTTAGACATTAAAACTACTTGTTTTGGTATAGGAAGATATTGTGGTTTGAATTAAATTAAGTATGTTATGTGACAGGAGTCACGTGTGTAATGAAAGTTAAGTCACTTAAAACTTTAGATAAGTCAGTGTTGACTTTAAGTTTTGTACACAGGACATGAAACCACGGTCTCCACTGTGAAAATGGTGTGTTTGTTTGAGACATCCGTCCGTAATTTATTAATTTTTTTCACTGGCATTGTTGGGTAAATTTGAATCTGAAAACATATTCTTTAAGGATTATTTGATTATCAAAATAGTTAAATTCTTTTTTAACATTTGCCCAAGTCACCAGATTTACAAGCCTGACCTGGCAATTTACTTGCCCTGGGCAAGCAGGCAGTCCTTACTAGTGGTTTCTGCTATGGTGGGCAAAGAGGTTGCAACCTAATAATAAACATAAATATGGTTGTACTAAGCTGCTTCACAGACAACCAAGACATTTTTCTGAGGCTGCATTTTCTTGTATTTCTGTCACAATTACTTTAGGCTGTGCCACAGGAAACTAACATCCCCACTCTTAATCCCAGTTGGATGGGCTCAGTTGTTTTTCCATCTCGGGAAAAGACTGTTAAAGAGCACAACACCTACAGACCTATCTGAATTGTAACAAAAAGGCGGTGAAGCATAAGAACCACTGGAATCTGTTAAAACTGTTGTGAATCTAAGCTGAGAACAGAACTACAAAATATTTAGAGCCATTTCAAGCCTTCAGGAGGTGACTGTTTACTGAAAATTATGTTTCTGGTGACTATTCCTTTAATTTCTAATAATTAGCTACATGCTACTCAACTTAAGGGGTTACTGATTATTACTGTTAAAGTGCTGTTGGACAGCGGTTGTATGGGTAGCTGCTAAAAGAAAAACATCTGTGCATTTTGGTCTTCTGGTTCACTGTTCTCTGTGCACATATTCACAGTGTGTTGCAAACACAAACGTGTGAGTCACCTGATCTGATAGCTACCAAAGTGCTGTAATTCTCAACCTACAGTTTGGCAAATATTTTATGAATACTTAGTGAGAAAGGTAACAAGTCTACAGACTTACCAAAAATCACTGACACGCCAACACTTTGTTATTTAAACAACTTTTTTTTTGGCAAAGACAAAGTGAGAGGTAGAGAGACGTAAAATAAAACCAAAAAAATGCTTCTGAAGTACAATGCTATTAAAATAAAGAAACGTAACACACAGTTAGGTTCGGTAGTGAGATGTGTGTTTTTGACTTCTGGGCTTGGAGATCCACATTTCCAGAACCCATGGTGGACACGGTGCCTGTGAATGTTTTCTGACAAAAGAGTAAGGCTGGTTCAAGTCCCTGCTGCATTTCATTTGACCAGACTCCCAGGGAGCACAGCTTCCTTTTGAGTCAAGGCAGGTGGACGGAGCAGACGGTGGAGGAGCGTGGGAAGATTTTAGGTAGGTGATGGGTTTGCTCTTAATGGAACATGGCAGTAGTGGTGGCTGTAGTGGTGGTGGTAGTAGTGAGGTGGTGGTGAGGGGGTTTGTGTGGGAGGGACAAAGCCCTGAGTGCAAGACAACAGTGCATGCTTCTTTTAAACTAGCACATGCTCCATTTATTACAAAAAGAACACACTCTGTAATGAATGTGGCGCCAGGGCCAAAACGTTTTTGTACAAAGTCACAACCTCCAGTTTCTGCAGCTGAAAAATAGGAATCTGAAAGGTTTTCACATTGATCGGTAGAAATTTCCTCCTGAAAAAAAGTTCTCCGCTCCAGTCCTCAATTTTGTAAACATTTATATATCGAGAAACATGATTTTGTGAAAGATAGAGGAAGTGGAAATAGAAACAGATGAACAGTGTTTGAAAAAAGGGCCTCCTTAGTTTGGACCCGTTCAGTTTGTGTCCTGTTCACCCATCCTGGTGAAGGCAGATTTTCTCAGACACCCACCACGACACTTTGAAACCACCACCTCCGTCCACTAAGAGAAAAGCTGAAGCGTCCCACTCGTGGGTTATCCGCATCACACTCATGGCTCGGGGCCAAACGTTCTTGAAAGTGCAACATGAGAGAGCGGGCGAGGTTCACCGTGTGCTCACAAGCTTCCAGTGAAAAGTAGGAAGAAGAAGAAGCAGAGAGAGGAGAATAGAGACCAGCAGAGTCAGCTGGCCGGCGTTGGAGTGAGAGACCTCGGCCTTTAGATTCGGCTTACCCGTCTGGTGAGGAGAGGGTGGATGGCCGGTGGTGGGCAGGGGGTGTAAGGTGGTGGCAAGGGGCCCGGTTTGATCCCTCGGGTCCTCATGTAGGACAGGAATTGGTCTGGGATTTCAGCGAGCACTTCCTTAGCCAGACGAGCCATGCTGAGGATGTGGTTTCCCCGCCGGTCAATGTAGTCTCTGAAAGGAACAAACTGTGGAGGAAACAAGGTGAGGTGACACACAAGGAGCGGGACAAAATTAGTATTGGATTGAGATGGTTGAGAATCAAATACAGTTGAGGTAAAATCTTGTTAAGACAGTAGGATTTACATGGATTCAACACACAATACGATAAATGTTAAAAGTAAATGGGAATTGAACACCATAACTGAAGAATGGGCCTGTTTGTTTGTTTGTTTTTTGTTGTTGAAAACACCAATAGTCATTTTCCAAACTACAAGTCCATTAGGACAAAAAAGGAAATTCTAAATCTCTGAGCTCTGAAGGAGAAAGCGAGCGGCAGAGCGAAGCCTCTAAAGGAGTAAATCCCCCAAGTCATATCGGATTTTGTTCTGCCATTTTCCCAATTTTTGTCCCATTTTTATTCGTTGACTAAACATATCAGTAGATTTTGTAATAGTTTTTCTCAAAATAAATTATTTTTATTTAGTAAAAAAAAAAAAAAAGACAAAAAGTATGACTAAATGTATTAGTCAACGAAATTATCACTGACCATCTGAACCACTCTGCCACACCTCAGTTGATTTTTGGCAATGTGTCTCCAAAGGGGTTGGGGAAAAGTAGCCCCGCCTTCTTTTGCTCTGTGCTCCAATCACAATTGAGTGAGATCTGTACCTGGTGGAACCTCTGTTTGCTAACATGCTATCAGCTGAAACTAGCTAGCCCATATCTGATGTAATTTAACTAGCTACATAGCTAGCATTTTGCTAACATTAGCTAATGTAAGATGTGACTCTACATGTGGCTTTTACAGGTCACCCTTCTTGAGAAGAGGAGAGGAAACAAAGGAGAAGAGAGGAGAGGAGTAGTGCAGAGAAAAGTAAACAAGGAGAGGATGGATAGGAAACAAGGAGAGAAGAGAAGAGAAGAGAAGAGAAGAGAAGAGAAGAGAAGAGAAGAGAAGAGAAGAGAAGAGGAAACAGGAACAGGAGAGTAAAACAGAGTAGAAGAGTGAAAGAGAGAAGAGGACTAGAAGAACACACAAGGTGAGAAGAGAAGAAGAAACAAGATGATGAGAGAAAACAAGAGTCAAGAGAAAAGAAGGACAAGAATAAGGACAGGAAGGGAATAGAGGAGATAGAGGATTTAAATTAAGAGGAGACAGGATATGTGAAAGCTAAAGAGAATCAGAGAATGAAAAGGACACAAAGGAAAAGGTGAATACAGTTTAGAGGAGCGAGACAGTGGGAAGGAGACAGAAAAATGGCAGACTGAGAACAAGAGCCCAGCAGTGGGTCAAGCACCATGACCTTTTCCCATAAATCATAAATCCCACATTCCTCTGAGGACATTCTGCTGAGCGAACAGTCTCACAGCCAGTCAGCCATGTCCGTACCTGAACAATGTCCCTCTCCGCAAATCGTCCTTGGGAGGAGATCCTCTCCTCATCCCCGTCCAGCTCGATCATTTCTGAGGAGGGAAGCACATCAGTCACACCCTGTCAGGAGACTCGAACCACCGTGTCAGAGCTACGTCGAGCAAACATGACTCGCAGTTTGTGTGTTTTAATCCGCTGAAGCCATTAGCGTGTCAATGGGTTACATTTCCTGGGAGTGTTGGTAATGCCAAACGTGGCATGACTACACAGGACTTGCGTCGCTGGGCTCGAAGCCATTGGGCTGTAAGTTGCACACAACTGTGCACACTGGGGGGAAACATGCTAGAATATATGTGAGCACAAGCCAGTGATGTGCACCACGGGGACATCATGCAACTGTGCACTTCATAAGCGTGATAAATCTTTGCATACCGTTGACTTTGCAGGCTAATTGTTCATTGTGAGTGAGCTTGTTTTTACAGAGGACTGCTCCACGAAGTGTAAACATGACAACACAGGAGAGAGGTGAGAACTGTGGCCATCGTCCATTTAAAAAAAAAGGGGGGGGTGGAAAAAAGCAGCACCTCTGGTCCGGCAAATGAGAATTTTCACATGCACTTAACCTCGGATTCAGAGGAGGAGAGGGAGGAATTAAAGGGAACGAGAATGGAAGAGAGAAGAAAAGAAGAGCCGCACAAGGAAGGTCTGAACCATGTGGGAGGCGAGATAGGAAGAAGAATCAAGGCGAAGGATTAACACGTGCAAATAAACACACACACACACCTACACATATACACAAAAGCATGCACACACACATGCACGTGATCTTCACCCTGCTTACCATCAAATTCCGCTGGTCCAACCCCAACTATTATAATTGACATGGGCAGAGATGCGGCCTATAAAGGGGGGAAGAAGACAGAATAGGCGCATCAAAGGCGGGGGAGAAGCTACGTTCGTTCTTTTCACCACGTTGCTATCTTAAACGCCGCAGGCTGTCAGCAAAATACCCCCAAGAATTACTAACTGTAAGCTAACAGTCCACAGAAAGGAAGCTCAGTAGCAAAATTCAATACCATTGTTAAGACAGACGGGGTTCATCCAATCCCATCTGCCCTCTGCAGCCGGTTCTGGAGTTTTCTAATTTCATGCATCTACAACTTTGTCTAAATCTCCTAAAGCTTGACAGCTTAAAAATGAGTCCATTTACATCTTCCCGTGCCCTGAGCTGCAGCTGAACTGCTGCCCTGCATCGCAATATTGTTTATTAAATCTTGGCCGAGTGGGACAGCGAAGTACTGTTCGGGTGATGAATGATGAATGAACGTTTTTCCGTGTTTCATAACTTCCTGTGGTTATTAGACGGATGCCCAAATTGCTCGAGTTATGAGGGGCATGGATCCTCCACAGGCTAGTAAGTAATTACTCGCAAATCTTACTTTACAATAACATTACATCACACAGGCGGTGTGAAGGAGGAGGAGGAGGAGGAGGAGGAGGAGAGGCTGTGTGGTACAGAGCGGAGAGCACAGGCAACCGAAGATCTAAATATATGAGAAATCATTACACACATCAACTCTGATTAGAAAGCAGCGTTATTAGAGCTGAACGTAGCAGGATCAGGGGGTGCAGCGGGAGGTGACCTGACGACCGCCCCCTCTTCCCTCATTAGCGAAGATGAGTGAATGAGAGAGGCAAAGACAGCAGCTGAAGCACTTTTCATATTATCCCTTTCATATTGTTTATTGGTTCATTAGGATCTCCATTAGAGGCTTAATCATAGCTGAACGGCCCGCAGTCCTCACATGTTTTATCGTGAATTAACTGGATGAATATGAGCATACAGTACAAGGAGTGCTGATGTCTGTGATACTGTAAATGACATGTATTAATTAATTAGGACAATAATTAAAAGTGTTTAGTGGTGAAGATGTTATATAAATGCCTCAGCAGCGCAAAGTCTTAACAATAAAGTTTGAACGATAAAACACTCGACTAGGGATGCACCTGAATACGTATGCACAAATAATGCAATAGAAACAGATATTTCTTCTACTTGAAGTTGCTCATTATTATTCAAAAAATAATTTTACAAAATGTAACACAATAACGTTAAGAGTACTATTTTTTAATTTTAGCGTGTTTTTACACAAGCCCTTACTTTTAATGTTATAAATACATTAAGAGTAGACTAGTCTATACCATCGTACCGGTCAGCAGTAGATACTCACTTTGCTTGACCACAAAAAAACTGTCAATGAGACAACAAGTAGAAAACAATAATCTGCAAATTATGGCAGGTAACAATGGTTACAGGGGGTGGTAATACTTAATATAGCTGTTCATTATTGCAGTTTTGAATATTAAATGTTCTTAAAATACCGTCTGTACTATGTGATATATGTCAGAGTAATAAAAGAACCCCCTACAGATGCACTTTTACTGAAATTAAAAAACAAACAAACAAAAAATGAAAATAATAAATGAAAATGTGATTTATACTGTGACCCCCTGTGCTTCAAATTATATTATGATATTAATTTTAGGCCATACCGCCCAGTCCTAAAATATATTATAATATTAATATATATGTATAATATTAGAGGCATAATTATGTTAGTACACCCACTTCTACTTTTGAAAATCAGACTGATCATTTTAAACATAACAAAAGTTTAACAAGAGTTAAACAAGAGTTTAAATCTGGTACTGTACATTGACTATGGACTCCTTGGTCTGCGCCATGTCTGTGATCACGCCGTCAGAGATGATGAGCAGGATGAAGTACTGTGAGCCGTCTGTCACTGCCGATGCATACCTGACATGGAGAGAGAGAGACAGGGGGGGTCAGAGGTCAAAATAAAAGAGAGGCAGACAAACAGAAAAACAGCACTTCTTTTAACAACTTCTTTGACAATAAAAGCGATATTCTGATTTTTTTTTCTTTTTTCTTTCTTTTTGAGATTTATCCAAAGTTCAAGTTCAGCTTTATTGTCATGTGTTTTAGAAATACGATAAAGTTCTTGTGTTCTGCCTCTTTCTGCCTTAACACAAAGGATAAACACTACAGACCTATACAGACTAAATATGCAAATAGTTCAACATTATATTCAGAATATGAAAACAATGCAACCTTCTGTTCAGCAACCTGACTACCTGAGGAAAGAAACTGTTACTGAGACGGGTGTTTTGTGATTTGATCCTCCTGTAACAGTAACCTTTTCATCCACATTTATATAAAAAGGGCATTTATACCAGTTCATGCATGGTGAGCACTTTTTTTTTAAAACAAAAAGCATGAATTTTAAGACACCTGGGGAGGATCTGATAAGAAGACGCTATGTTGTTGTGGCTTGACTCATACTAGATATTAAAAGTCAGGATATCAGGATACCATTTTTTATTTCCATCTGTCTCGCTCAAGTCCACCAACTTAATTGGAGTACAAAACAACTCGCTGGAGTCGCCCTATAATGCATCTGTGTCTCTGACCGCATTTGTTGCTGCTGCAATTACCTTATTACATAATATCCAATATTTGGCTATTACCCCTCAGTGATCACTAAACACAATCTTATTTTATTGGGGACAAATGGTCCAATTACAGTCTAAGTATCAGTGCTAATAATGCCTGGGATCATCAAATGTCAAAGCTATCTGGCCTGCAGAATGGCCACTGATTAAAGTAATGCAATATTTAAAAACATAAAAGCCTTTAACTGTCGAAATGCAAGTTGATTTTTATCATGAAGTTGTCATAGGATATGCAGTGTGATTGTCAGTAAGCTTAGCTTTACGGTTATTCATTAAAAATGCTACAAAACAAGTCTATAAAACAAGATAATGGTAATTTTCTGCATTTTTTTTTTTTTTTTTTAAACACCAGATCAGTTTGAAATGTTGTAGAGAGTAATGGAACAAGAGGGAGCAGCCACAGTTAGCTGTTAGATGAAGAGCTGCAGGTGACAGGTTGCACACCTACAACTTGTAACTGCTCTGCTCTCACTTTTGCTGTTGGCTGTTATGTCATCACTCTTTAAAAATCCTCAAACAAAATTAGTTTGTCTTTTTTTTTAAAGTCAACTTTCTTCAAGGAATAATCAGAATAATCATTTTCATCAACATAAATGTAAACTATGGTGCTGTTAGACTGCTGCCAGATCAGGTGTGTGCCTCCCTCCCTTTGTGTGCAGCGAGTAGAAGAGCAAACAGTTTTCTGACCCCAGTAAAAATGTTGTTTTTGAAAGGCTAAACAGCAGCAAATCTGGATCGAAGCAGAATATTTCACGAGATTAAATGTGTGAATATTGGAAATGTTTACATTTATCTTTTTTTAAAATAAATTTTGACTTTTGGTCTTTACAACACAAAGGAGTTTTTGGAAATGTTTGGATCACATGAGTCAGAAACGATCCTACACAGCCACCACTGGAATCTAGTACTATAAATAGTGCAGCCTAAATTAGCGCAGCCTAATCTTTAACTGCAACTGTGCAGAAATACTGGGTTTAAACAGAATGAATGGACATGCAAAAAAGAAAGCTGCACAGTATTCAAATGTTGATTTAAAATTCAAATATTAACGTTATGGATGAAGCTTTGCTGCTTCAGAACTTCGGACTATTCGGTACAGCCTGCCATCTATTACATGTCTGTTGTTCCTCCGGATATTTTTCCCCATTAAATGTTTTTTTGAGAGATTTTCCTGACCTGCATCAAGGCTCTAATGACAGAAGATGTTGTATGCTGTATATATTGTAAAGCCCCCTATTTAACATTATACAGAATATATAAAGACACAATACATCTCTTGAAAAATGTGCTGCTGTGGTGTGCTTCCGCTACATTTATTTCATAAGACAAAACAATTTGGCACTGTAAATAGTATGGCTTATGCTTTAAATACACTGACTGACACACTTTTGAGTCAGGTCTATTTTTTAGTTCCAAACTAACACTTTTAGTCACTTTTTCTGTTATATAAACCAGGGTGAAATGTTTGAGGTGATATGACAGGACAATATTTTGAGAGTATATGTTAAAACAACACTCTTACGCACAAACAGTCATAAAATAAGGAGTCTGACGTGACTCTGTGTCGCTTTTTTTTTAGCCTCGTCTTGCTGGGTTTTAGTCAGATGCTCCACAGAAGTGAGCGCTGAACAATGCAGCTATTCTCAGGCCGAGTGGGCGGACGGCACTCGGAGACACAGACAGAGACAGTGAGAGAGAGATGGGATTTGAAAGCCGATGATGAAAGGTGGGAAAAGTGCTTGTTACAGTCAGTCTTGAGGATCATGAGACAAGTATCCAGTAATAGGGAACGTCAGGTGGAGGTCGGAAAATACTGTACTACAAAGCAGCACATTTCTTTTCATCAGTGGGTTAGTCGTGTAAATTGGGCAAGTGCTACTGACAGTTTCTGTTGGTATCTACTAGAAGTGTATATTATTTGTCTTAAATATTTAAAACAGTGTAAGATCAGCTTTTTGCATGTATAATTTGTTGCGCCAATAAAAAATTTAACTGGCTTATACGTCTCTTGTTATTCAGTTATTGGTCTTTTTAATACGTGCCATGCCAGTGTCAGGTAATGCAGATTTTTGTCCATCTTTGTGTGATGGGGGCCGTAAAAGGTGGGATGACTCAGGCCTGGCTGCCGTAAATCAACTAATGGAAGGAGATAATTTGAAATCTTTTGCACAGATACAGTAATGCTTTGGGTTTCCTTCGGAGGACCTGTTTAGATCCTTTCAAATAAGGTAATATGTAATGACTCATAGTGAGTGGGAAGCTATTAGAGGACCTCCAACAGGTGTGGAATGGTACTTTGTTAACACTAGAACTACCAGGATTATAAAATGGCTGTGGCAGTCATTGTGACCACACATACTAGACTATAATAAATGTCATTTTTGTCATCATATTTATTTTTGAAGCTTCTATTGGGGTTTTTGAATGAAGCTTTGAATGGCTGTCGTAATATTTTATAACATCATCATCCTAAAATAAAATCCTCCAACAAAATCTTCAATTTGAATAATAGTATAAAAGAGAATGTTAGCCGACATGACATAATCTTTCTCATAAATAGAGTGTTATGTCAGATATAACCAAGATGTGAAATGTAAGTCAGAAATAATCCTATGCAGTCACTAATTCTGAATAGTACAATAGGATATGAACCTGCTCCTCCATCAGACTCAACATCAAGGCTCTGAAGTGCGACTAGATCCTCTGTGGCAGTCATTCTCCTTCTTGTTGACATTTTGTTCTGATATTCTTCAAAGCTTTTCTCCTTTTTTTAAATTTTAGCTCAAAGCTAAAGCTAAGTTTTAGCTTTGCAAGAGTGCAAAAAAAGAAAAAGTTTTTAGACAACGGTGACATGCATCTTCAACAGCAGGAATGAGTGTTCAAAATGCAGTCAGTATGACCATGACAGCCATACAAGGTAGAAATACTCAGAACTCTTTTTTGTAATTTTAATAAAATAAAAATGGGCCTCATGCAAGAATTTTTTCATATTCTTATCTTAAATGTAACTTTTTCTCATATGAACACGCCATGTCATTTCATTCAGCAAACACTCATAACTGAAGATAACTGTGTAAATGATCCACCTGTGTGTATTTGAGTGCATGAGACTTCTAAATTAGCATAATTAATGCCTGAATAGTACCACGTAAGGCTACACTTCCTGCCCTGTGTGTCAGCATGTGTTCATTTGTGAAAAATGAATCCAAAAGTAAAAAGAAGGACTATTTTAAAGTCCTGTTATCAGAGGTCTATTACTGTAAGGAAAATCTCATATTAACAGGGTCAGCAGTGGATTTAAGAACAGAAAAAAAAATGCTGTTGATGCCGTGTTACCTGAGGGTCAGACTGTTACTAAAATAAAGAAAAATATATCAGTATCAAAATGGCTTCAAAGAAAGACGCCTCGCCACAGCAAGGCGATCAATGACTGCAACTGGAGGAGGGGACCAAGAGGAAGTTTCCATCACAGAGAGAGAGGACAGAATAAGTGAGGATGCTCCCATGGACAGACACTTTACAAACCTGCATGTGAAGATATACAACCAATACACCTGACAGCAGGTAATAATACATCATTAAATTAATTATGATAGGTTTTATGTGTAAATTTACAATTACATTGTAATTTGAAATGAAGTCAAACCGCATATTTTCAATGTCAAAATGTCTTGAAAGTGCTGAAATATGCAGTCATTAGTGGAAAACTTTGGTTTGCATAACAGCAGAAAAGTCTTGACCACTTGTAAATTGGGTTTATATTGAAAAGAATATTCACAATACAAGAAAATTGGTGAACGCCATAGGTTCTCCTAAATCACTCGTACACACATGAGCCCCAAAAATCAGAAAAGTCAGGGTCCTACATGGGTTTTATTCCAACAAAGTTATTACATTAAAATATTTAAAAAGAGTCCAATTGACTGCCTTGATAGTTCCGGTATTTATACGATAGAAAAATATTTGATATATATCGGGATATAGCCAATATTTTTAGCTTAAGTTGGAAGCTAATGCTAATGATAATGGTAGATATTTTCTACTCGTGTCTATAGGGATTGATTTACTGTGTTTGTGAAATGGTGGGAGGTGTGACATTCACAGCCCTGTTTCTTCAACTGTGCACAGGGATTTTCTTGTTTTTTTCTTTTATTCCCTTGGTGCCATCCCCTTCACCTGTCAGACACCCCATCAGTCATCGTGCAGACTGGTTCTTTTCTGCAGGACTGCTCATGGTTGCTTTTCAGGTGTCCAAACGGTCCACAGAAGGTATTGATTCCTCGTCAGAGCTGTTAGCACCTTTATTTTAATCTCCTCCCTGTGCTTCACAGATCGCTGTACAGCAGCCCACACACATGGCTGGAAAATCACCAAAGCCAATTGATCTTATAGGAATGTCTTCAGGTGCTGGCATTGTACTCTGTGACATTTGTGTGTACATGTCCGCCTACATGTTCTGTGTAACCAGCTGTGATTATAGTGGACCTACCTGGCCACGTGGTTAATAACAGGGGAGAAGTGGGTGGGACCGTAGAGACGCACAGATTTCAGACTCTGGTAATAGGCCTCCATCACGCCCTCGATACCACTGCAGTAAGGGTTCTGTGGATTACCGTTCTGCACAAATACACAAAACAGTTGGAAAGTTACGTTACGAAAAACTGTTGAATCACCATTAAATCATCTGCCAGACAACTCAAAGAGGGCATTGCAACCTTTGACATGAGTGAAGGTTCAGACTGTACAGTCACAAAGATTAGGAGACATTAGTGTCTCATTTTTTGAGATATGCTTGTTGGAAGCTTATGGTTTTGATCAGATTTGTGTTTAAAATGGATACAGATACAACAAAATTCAATACCAGAGACTACTCTCTGATCAATAGTATTATTGGGTAAAGCACATTGGAAAAAATGCAGATTAGAGACAACTGAATACCAACTAAACATAAAGGAACAATCTGCAGCAATTGAACATGCAGAAATGAGTACAGCAGTCCAAATAGTTGGAGCCATATACTACATTAAATAGGTTGAAATCGTCCTTTATATACAATCTGTGGTTGAAGATATTCATTTCAACCCACTCCCTCCTCTCCAGAAACAAGGAAAACTCTGCAGGCTGCAGGAGCTCCGCAGGAGCTCTGCAGGACACATGCTAAGATTATGTAATGACTCACAGTGAGTGGGAAGCTATTAGAGGACCTCCAACAGGTCTGGAACTGTACTTTATAATATGATATAGAGGATCATAGAGGATGAAGAATGGAGGACGTCATGTAAGAAACCAGAAGATCACAAACAGTCCGCTGCAGAAGGAATCTAACTTGAAATTTAAGGTTAGGCATTTTAGGAACGCTAAAGACTATAAGACTATAGAGGCTGTGGAATGATTTGGGATCATGCACATATTTTTGGGATTGCCCAAAACTGTAGAAATTTTGGGAGAATATTAAAAGTGAGTGTATATCTTCAGGGTATTATTCAGTTCCTCCAGGACTTTGCAGGTGTTTTTGGATCATTGTTGGGGACTGCTATGATTGGTGGAACTCACTGGATGCTATGATGATTGGACAACAATCACATTTGCAGAAAAGTTGCAGCGATTGGACAAGGTCATGCAGAATTCTATACATTGAATTTGCATTACTTGTTGCCACCATTGCAACATCCCAACTTCCTGGAGAGTCTGATTATTGTTAACTGCAAGAAATGAACAATTTCTTTGTTGCAAAATCAACCCCCTACACTGGAACAATGGGCTCAGAGACCGAGGCAGGTGTACATCATGGAAGAAATGACTGCAAAACTGCAAAGAAAAAAGGATATTTTTGTGTGGAAATGGACAACTCTAATTCAGTATCTGGCTGAATCAAAGAACACTTTAAAGAGAATATTTATTTTTTTCCTTTTTGCTTGTGCTATCTTGTTGAGAAGAATGATTTTCTCCTCAGCTTGGTAATTGAAAATGTTCTCAGAGCTTTGTTGTCAAGGAATGTCTGACTTTGTATGTGCTCAATGTATTATCTTATCCGTATTATCTAATGTATTATACAAAATAAAATTGGTGGAAAAAAAAGAGAAGAGAGAAGAGAAGAAGATACCTATGAGAAGCCATAAAGTCTTCTCTTTATGACTTTGTTCTCATGGCAGCTTGTGTATAACTGGACCAGAGGGAACAAGATGACATTATACTACATTTGATGTGTAAAGTTGGATGCCTGGTACCAGTACTGTCATAAAATATATTCATTTATGACAACGGAGACCGACCAAAGAGTATTTTTTGTTCATTAATAAGTAAAGAATATAATTTGGGCTCCGTTTTATAAATTGTGCAAATGAAGCTGATCTTTCAGTTTTGTGTATAATTAAGAAATTAAGATATTTCTCATACACAAAGGCAGGAATGTAGTTTTTACTATCATAATGCGATTTAAATCAATGATGACCATCATTTTTCAACTATTTAAACGTATATATTTTTAATGAGGGGAGTGTGTCTTGTATCAAATGTCTCTTTACAGCTGCTGCGACACAGTTCAAGTGACTGCACACATACACAAAGCATTTAGTCTGTTTTTAACCTCACTTTGCATGGTTATTCCAAGCTGACAACACTGACAGTAAGTTCCTCTTGTGTGCTAAAGAAAAAAATAAAAGACAGTGGTCTAATTCTGTTGTCGTTAAGTTTGATTATGCTTTTATGTCATTTCTGGAAATCTAAATAAAAGCAGACTTCATTTACAAAGATTATATATCACTTTTCCCCCCTCAGGATGAGGCTGTTGTTCTGGAGTTTTTTCAGCCACTTTCCTGATTCACCGTCTAACAGCTAGTTTACCTAATGTGTGCCACAGTCATTGATTTAATGACAGCCAGCTAATATTGTAAAAAAATAAAAAAGTGTTAGATATATGCAAGGGCGATGAGAATAACTTGCTTACATTACGTCTCTGTAGTGAACCTGAGACCTATGCATATTTTAACACTGTGCATCAAAGTTAAAATTAAATTGAACACAGTTTGTTTTGATACATTCAGCGACAGCTAACAGCTAAAAGGAATAATAAGAAAAGCACCACCCTGAAGGAGAAATTAAATATAACATATCTGCAGATTTTATACCCTTTATGGGAAAAAGGCTGGGGTGGAATTACATTTTATTCTCAAAACAGGCATGTTTTGGCTGCAAATTGCAGAATAACAGGATTACATGCACACTCAGAGACATCAAAAATGCCCCCCTGGGGCCAAAACATCAATAATGCTCCAATATTATCAAAAATTATTACCAAATACAAGAGGCACTAGGGGGCTACAAGACCTTAAGGATATAAAATCCAATCTTACATTAAACATATTACACATATTTTAGGGAAATGTCGACAGTTTTGTTCTTCTGTTGCAGCAAGAGTATCCTCAGGCAAGCTATTTCACATTTTTAACTCTGCATGAGGAATCGATACCAGGAGAAGCATTCTGCTATAATCCATTGAGGTGAGATACAGATGGTTTACAACAGAAGTTAACAGGAAAACAAAGTGCGATGATCATTTGTCTTAGCATGACTTTGTTTGTCTGATATCATACAGAATTATCAACTTGTTACAGTCTGTTTCCATCTTCAGTCTGACACTAACTGACATTTTAAGTTGACTCTGATGCGTAGCTATGTCAAGATACTGGTTTTGCTGGGTTTTAAAAGTGGAGATGAGCAAAGTAAAAACAAACTACGATGCCGGGCGATACTGAAAAGATGTGCCATCTATGTAAAATAAATCTCTCCCGTCTATGGTGCTCTCCAGTATTGTTATTGCTCCTCCTTGGTTCCAGGGCAAAACGTCACAGTGCTTGACAACAACTTGACAACAGTTTGCTCACTGGTCACATGAATGTCTAATAAACTGTGTATAAATGTCAACATTTTGGAGAAATAGATGAACAGAGAAATGGATAAATTTCACATTTGATGTCAAGGAAAACTGGACCCTTTGTAAACTGTGTGAAGCAAAAAATCACCAGTAAAAACAAAACACACTTTAAGTAACATTTGCAGACAAGTCATACCCAAATCAATGCAAAGGTGAACACACTAAAATGTTTTTTTCCTTTTCAATCTTAAGTTATTTTATTAACTAACCTGAGGTGGTGAGTTTTTGGTAAACTTGAAATACAGAAGCTAAAAGAGACCACTGCTGTCCTGTACTGATTAGAGAAGAGAATGACCCAGAATTACTACTCTAAAAAATCGATTGACAAGCTAAAGATAAATTTGAAATTGCAGCGTTCTCAAATTCAAACAAATATGTAACAAAAAGAATGCACATTTAAAGGAATGTATTGATGTATGTAGTATTTGACATATGATGGGAGAAAGGTGCAGAAATGTATTAATATTTCTCATTAGTTTAATAGGTTAATATAGATGTTTCATTCAGGAGTATGGGTTTGGAATATCTAGAGAAACTTTTAAATAATGTATTACACTTTAACTAAACCTGTTTTAAGATTTTAGTTGACCAAAACTAAAGTAAAACTAAAACAATTCAGATGACTAAAATATGACTGAGACTAAATAGCATTTTAGCTGTAAGACTATGTTGCATGATGCTAGTCAACTTGGAGCAGATTCAACAGGTTTGGACCCAGTCTAAGCTGCATTACTTTCTCTCAGAAAGGTTTCTTTCCTTTTCTTGAACAGTCATCTCTACAAATAAATAAAATGACTGCTAAGCAGATTTATTTTTGACCCGCTGCCCCCCATTTTGATTAATTTTCGGTCCTTCATAGAAAAGGGTTTGGGCACCTCTGGTCTAGCTCATCTACTGGCTGCTAAAGTAAAGTATTGTTTTAAGATTTTGAACCAAAGCTGTTGCACTGTTTTTGTATCTCTGCAGCTCCCACAACCTTTGAAAAATAATAAAATTTGATGTCTGGTTGAGTGGGTTTTAAGAAATCCAAAGGAAACTCACAAAGAGGAAAACAATACATTATTTGAGCTACCCATATGTTTCGGGCTTTCTAATTATCTCAGTATGAAACCATCTTGACTAACTCTGCTTGGTTGCCCATGAGAGTATGAACAGTGCACATGAGACTCCTTTGCTTTGTAAATGGAGCTTGCATAATTACGTCGGAATCAGTGGTGGCTTTCTCCCACTGAGGCTAAACAGCTGCAGCCTTTCTCTTTAAGAGCTGACTGAGTTAAATCCTTAATGGTTAGATTAATGCATATGTGCCTTGTCTGAAGGTTTGGTGCCCCGGGGAAGCTGTTACCCAACACTGAGCAGCTGTAATGGCCGTAAATGCCTCTGGAGCAACATCTGGAAGTGACAGTAGACCAGGGAGAGGATTATGGGTGGCTGAGGAGTGGTCAGGACGTCTAGAGTCCCAGAGCGCTTGACATTGGCAGGGTGGTATAGATAGATGGATGAATAGATGGGTGGAGGATGGAAAGTTAAAAAGATGCATGGTTGAATGCTGCTGTTTAATACAGAACAATAATAATCCAGGTTATATATCCTCGTGTTGGCATGATTTCCATGGTTTCCATCCATGTTGACTTTTTTTTCATAAAGTAATGATACTATCTTTGTCACTTACTGAGGGACTCAGACTTGGAGTATATAGGGGAAAAAAATAAATTTGGCTTCTTTACAGGCAACTAAGCAGCTCATTTGGCATCCGTCACCACAGCGTGCACAAGCTGAATTTGTTCGTGTTTTCTCACAGCAGCGTTCACAACCCACAAATACACTGTTGTCTGTAATTGGTCATCTGTGTATGAAAGCGTCTGCTTGCATGCTGTTTGTTTTCAGTTCACTTTTACTGAGTTTTTTGTTTCCAAAGTTCTATTACAACTTTATGTTTGTATGCTTCGGGAAACATGCAAGTTGCCTTCGCTCTCACTGTGATAGACAAGCTCCTCCGGCTGGCACGGAGGCCATTAGAAGATTTATTCTCAGTGCCATGTTCGACAGCAGCTTGAGAACAAGCCAAATTGGCAATACTTCCAGTCCTAATCTTAATGTTATTCAAAATTAGCACTAAGTCATGTCCATTTTATTTACACAGCGCCAAATCATAACACAATTCATTTCAGGGCACCTTTTTAATAGAGCAGGTCTAGATCGCAGTATTTATAATATTATTTACAGACACCTAACCATTCACTGAGCAAGCGCTCAAAAACCCTCTGATAAACCTGAGCAGACCCAGGGTGTGGGTGGCCAATTCACATGAGTCTTAATGATTCATGTCACAAAGGAAATCTTTAATTTCAGAGATGTATGTATATCTTAACAACTATTGGACTGTCTTGACATTTTGTACAGACATCTATGCTTCCCAGAGAATAAAGCCAAATAACTTTGGTGATGCCCTGATATTGGTGCCCCTCATGATTTTTTGTCTTTTCCATGTCTTTTGCCATCTAAATTCTAGTCCACTACCTTGGTTTATGACCAATACCTGCAAAACTATTGACATTAACACCACTTGTACTTTGTTTTCACTGCTAATTAGCAAACATGAGCATGAATTGATATCGGCATTCATGGATCCCAGACAATGTATTTTTCTGATTTTGGTGCATTTGTTTTCCTTGTTACTTAGCAAATGCTATCATGCTAAGGCGGTAAACTAAAATGGTAAACGTTAGCATGGTCATTTTGAACATGTTAGCAGGCTGATGTTATTAGTTCACAGCAAAGGTTTACTTACTCACAGCCTCACAGAGCTGAGTCTTTGAGTATTGTTAGCACTCGAGCCACAGAGCCAAATTCCTGCTTTGTGCCATAAAGCAGTATATTAAAGCAATATGTTTATGATGGAAACCAATTCTGCAATTTCCTCCCAAATTTCAACAGTTGGAGGTCACATCAAAAGCAAATGGCAACGTCTGGTGCTGAAAATGAAACTCAGTGCCAAAAACTGCAGTTTCTCAAACAGCCACTTGAGGCTGAATCTAAAAGCAAGTCAATCCCATTAGAACCCCATGTTAAAAAATTCTTTACTTATTAATGAACAAAAAAATACTCTTTGATTGGTCTCTGTTGTCATAGATGGATGTATTTTATTACAGTACTGGTAGCCAACTCTAGTCATGAAATGCGGTATAATGCTCCCTCTGGTCCAGTTATGCACAAGCTGCCATGAGAACAAGGTCATAAAGTGAAGACTTTATGGCTTCTCTTCTCTAAACATGATTTTTAAAAAAAACAATTTTACAGCCTGTTATGAAAAACAGTTTTGGTCTCTATAGCTAATTTCCCCGTTTAAACTATATTATGGCTTAAAAGCTATGCATAATTACGGGAGTACCCATGCTGAGTGGCATGTTGGTACCGTCACAGGTGGCTAGGTGCTAAGGCAGGTGCCTCAGCTCCACTCAAGCTTCACCTCTTTCCCCATTTTTGGATTAACCGGTAGTTAAACAAAGTCAGACGCTCCCAAGATGGCGACAACCAAAGCCACCACCCTGAGCTTCACAATGCCTCTTTAGAGACCTATAGGTGACATCACAGAGACTACACCCATGTTATATACAGTATTATGGTAGAAAGTCTTCTACCCCTTGGTGTTGTTATGTGGAATAAATGAACAGGCTAGGGGTGTCACAATATACTGATCTAAAACATGATATTGATATCGAGATAAGAATACACATATTATAATATCGTGTAAATACTATATGCTCTTTTTCCTTTTCTTTCTGCTCTCACTTTGTCTCCCTCCCCAAGGCCCCCCACAGACACACACAAAATGCACAATAAACAAAGGAATAATGTTGTTGTTGTGAATATTTCTGGCTGCAATAATGTCAAGAAAATCTGATAATGTGGCAGTCCTAGAACAGGCAGGTGTTTGTATGTTTTATGTAGATTTATGTAGCAATGTTCATGCATAAATAAATTGAAATGTTTGTACACTAAGTACCATGCTGGATAAATGGAAGGAAAAATGATTGGAGGGTCAGTGTATGTTTAGAGACAGGTGGATGGCTGGATGTTTGGATGATGCAAATGATGGGAGAAGGAAGTCATCTCCTCACCAGGGCGAACTCGTGTGAGACTCGTCCATCTGGTGGAAGCTTGGCACCGAAGCCCAGTGCAGGAAACATCTTGTCACTGTCGTAGTCCTGGATGATCTCTCCGACAGCCCGCAGCGCCATGGCGTAGTCATTCAGCTGATATGGGCTCATGTAATGGAGCGAGGTGGGCTGGGACGGGTTGCCTGGGACCCAAATGGTTCAACACAGTAAAACACACATCAGCATCAAACTGTAATTATGGCTGCTCCCCCTGGGCTGTGAGTCATATTAAAATAAAAAAGGAGGGGAGTGGGTGGAAGGGGGTTAAAACACAGACTGGAGTTTTAGTTACACAAACATTTCTCCAAGGCACAGCTGCACTGGAGGCAGAAATAATCTCACTGGTTGCCTCAGACCTCAGCGGGGAAGCGTGCGGAACCACAATATTACAGCATTACTAAGTAACATGAAGCCACAGTTGCAATTTAGCTACTGTACTGATAAAATGATGAGCTGCAGTGATCTGCTGACCACCCAGGATCTTCTCTCCCACTGTCTTAAATTATATAAATCAGTATAAATGTGTTAACACAGGAATAATGTCTTTGCATTGGAAAAAAAACCTCCTCTCTCTTGTCCAAAAACAGAAGATGCTCATGATAAATAAAATAGAAACAAGGGATGCTAAAAATGGTAAAAACAAAAGTCCTCCCTCATCTGTCTTGTCTTTATTTTTGGCACCAACCGAGAAATAAGAACAGATAAAAATAAATACATGACAGTCTGACATGGTTCAGATTTTTTGTGGGGTTGTTTGAGGTTCTTCTCGGCACACCCCAAGTTTGGAGAAGGAGAAATGTGCTGCTGTGGACATTTTAGCCACCTAAAAAAAATCAGTATCAACTGAAGCTATGCGATATTTTAAATATTTTCACTAGGCAATAGTTGTCATAGGGTCAATTAGTTTGAGTCTTTTCATGCTTTTTGTTTGTTTGTGTTTCAATAAGAAGGAAAAACATGGAGTATGACCAGCCTTGACTTGTGATAAATGTTTACAGGCTGCTTTGTACGACATTATAAAATAAGTGCGACAGTTGTTATCTTACAGTTCTTATTCTGACACAACTTCTGTTACTAGTTTTGCAAATATGAGCAACTGGGACTAAAACAAAAACTTCGACATGGTCCCAAATGAAAATAAAAACAGAAATAACGTAATTACATGCATAATATCACTGTTATTTCAGCCAATCTCAAAGACGGCAACGTGGGAATCTGATCTGATGTCGGTACTGAAAGCCCATTTCTCCTGTGACATCATGATGTCTTTGAAATTGTATTACATATATATTAACTTACTGAATCAGCTCTTACAAAAATGAGAACATCACTCATATGTGACAAAGTCTTCGGCGCAGAATTGCTCATTTTGTTCGTTTGTCGTTAAATTGTTGTCACTGACAAATGTACAGCAGTTTGCCTGCCCTGTGGGGCTTCATAAACACTGAGTACATGGTGAATTGGAAATTTAATTTAAACATTGTGGGTGTGATGACTTTCCCTCTCCACTGAGGCATAAACTGTACAAATTGAGGCTAATAAAAAACATCAAACTGAGATAGGATGTTTAATTTTCAAATAACTTTCAGTAGTTCTGCCTTTATTGGGGTTAAGTGTCATTAGAATAAGTAAATTAAAAACTGACTCATAAGGAATCACTTAAGAGTTCACATCGATTAAAGATCTGAGTGTTAACCACCAAAGTTTTATCAGCTCGACACACTTAAGGGATCTCGCTGATAAGAATGAAGCTTTAAAACGCTTACCATTTGATGCTGTGAAATCAATTGCCACTGTGAAATTAATCTGAGTCCTACAAGAGAAAATAAATCACGTAAGGAGTAACATGGGATCATCAATCATGCTAGATTATAACACAGCATGTTTCAAAGCATGCAGCACCGAGCAATTAAACAGCGGGTTATAGGCAGCTGTCTGTCTTAATATTGGAGCTAAGAGATAAACACGGTGCAGTAATCCTCTCAGCAGAGCCTAAACTACATCACAACTGCAAATGACTCTGGATTTAATGATAAAAATGATGCTGATAATCGCTGCAGAATCACACGCTGCCATTTATTGTGAACTCACCCGCCTCTGATGTAGTCCAGGAAGGAGAGCTCAGTGTCCACCAGGCAGGACAGGAGGGTGACCTGACGGTAAGAAAAGTATAGGAATCAGACAAGAATCACTTTTACAGTATGAGAAGAATCTGTTAAAATTAAACCAATGATCATACGTTTCTAATTTTGTCATTTTGTGATGGTAAAAAACAGCGCAAAGGTTTATTCCAGCCAGTTCCTCTCACCGTTGAATCATGATTACAAATTCAACTGCATTTACGACAAAAACTCATCAAACACATGCATGTCTCTGAGGATACATTTGTCCGATACAAATCTGATGATTCAGTGTAGTGCTTCAAGTAACAATGATTTTCATTATCAATTAATCTGCCAATTATTTTCTAGACTGATTGATTCAATGTTTGGTCCATAAAATCTCAGAAAATTACGACAAATGTTCATCCAAGTTACTCAAAGTCCAAGGTAATGTTTTTAAAAGTCTAAATCTGTAAGTCTAAAAAACAAACATGTTCAGTTTTTTTAAATTAGAGACCAAAAAACAACCAGAACTATCTGGCTCTGGGTTTTCTCTGTGTCACTTTAGTTTGTTTTTATTTGATGAAACAACTTTTTCTCAGAAAAATGCACCACGTGAGAACATTATAAACTAAAATAATACAAGTATTAGAACTACATTTGACACAAATACAAGACAAGATCACAGGTAAGTAACCAATTATCAAAAAGCAGCTTGCACACGGTGAAACTGGGAATTTTGGGGGTCAATGGAGGTCTGGGATCAGCAGATTGCAAGATTTGCCTAGTTGGGAGTTGGGATTTTTCAGTTCCAACCTGCACTGGACTGTATGAGTGTATGCGCGGCACCAAATCTCAACTTGCCATAAAGATTTACAGTAGGAGGAAGATATTTTTTAGCATCAAAAACAACAAGTGTGATCCGGTTTATATTCTAAACAAAACGTGTTTGTGATGTGATGTATCAGTGACACTGTCTTCCAAAGTTGACTCACCGTTCCTGAGTTTTGGTACTTTTTCTTCTTCTTTCCTTTTTTCTTTGGATTTAGCACCTGTGGAGAAAAATGTGAGCTTGAATCACCTTTATCGTGACTCAGTGAGCAGTGAATGGGAGAAAGATCATGACTCATGTCTTCTTTTGGTTCAATCAATTTGGACTCTATGCGGCGAAATTTAAAGGTAGGGAGTAGGGTTTGTCTGAGATGTTTGTAAACGCACCAGAAAGATAGCTGATAGTTGAGTCTCATACCACAAAGTCAAATACTGATATTTTGGGTTGGCAAAGCGTCCCGAGCACAGCAAAATAATGAGAAATACAGGCAGAGGACAGGGTTTCTGCAGATATAGCCACCACCACTTAGAGGAAAATGTTGCATACTAAGCCTTTAAAATAAATGCTTTTTCAAAACAAATTTGAAATACAGCATT
>JAJHUR010030799.1:973-11324 GCA_027495735.1 Lutjanus campechanus | reverse complement strand
CTGGAACCAGTAAATCTTTGACATATTTGCTAAAAAGTGACTGAAACTATTATCTAAATATTTGGCAACTAATTTTCTCTTGACTAGTTGGTGCAGCTCTACTCTTTAGATGCCAAAAAGCAAACATTTTTACTGGCCCCTGTACAAATCCTTTCATTTATTAGTGTTTATGAAATAAAAAGAAAGACTGTATAGATGTCCATCCATCCAGTTTTCTAAAGGGGACGTCTTCAAATGTCTCGTTTTGTCAGTCCAAAACCCAAAGATATTCAGATTGTTATTGTTATATATTTTGTTGAATGTGTACTTACATTATCCAAGAGTGTTGAAACACAAAGAGATCTGTAATTTTTTGGTGTTTTCCAGATTAGTTGGTACTTTCTACAACTTCCTGGAAGAGACGGGAGACATCAGATACGTCCGAGAGTGAGGAAGAAAGTTTGTCCCTCCTGCTGATCCAGTTGTTTGACTTGTGGCCGGACGTGCTGCTGATTTGAATCCCCGAAATGATGAGAAATATCAAAGAAATGTTGTCATGTCCATTAACATCAATGTTTTTGTTCCCTTGAGCAAGACACCTAGACGTGAGATGGTGTGTTTGTTGAAGCTTCATTCTTCAGAAGCTGGAGGGACAATAAACAGAAGTTTAATAATTAGTCAGATGTCTCCTAAAAGAAGACTGGAATGATTCAGACGACAAGAAACAACAACTTGTTCTGTTTCCGTCTGACTCACATTTTCTTTTGGGCACATGTGTTTATGTAGAAATCCAACAACACAACCCAGGATTACTACGAGGAAGAAAACAGTCACTGGGATCACAACAGCCACATGAGACCGAGCACCTGATGAGAAGAAAACAGAAAACGGTCAGAATAACTTAAACACGACAGACACATGAATATCTTGTTAATTCCAAAGCATTAAATATTAAAATTCTTAAATTTCTCCCCGAGTTGGTTCGTTTTCTTACCGGTTGTCTCATTGTTTGCCTCTGGAGTTTGGAGGGTGTTGGGATGCAGCGGCGTCTCTGTTGTCACGGTTTTAACAAAGTTTGGATCTGAAAAACAACAACAGAACATTTGTAATGATCTATAACACAATATAAAAAATAAACATAGAGATATAAATAAAGGTGTAAACAGGGTCTTCATGTTGTGATCATGTAAATAAATGTTCTCACCGACGACAAGTAGAAGGATCGACTCCTTCACTGGGCTCTTCAGCTTCGGGATGAAACATCTGAATCTCCCT
The DNA here is from genome assembly GCA_027495735.1 of Lutjanus campechanus. Classification (NCBI taxonomy): domain Eukaryota; kingdom Metazoa; phylum Chordata; class Actinopteri; order Lutjaniformes; family Lutjanidae; genus Lutjanus; species Lutjanus campechanus. The sequence continues at coordinate 10,070 of JAJHUR010030799.1, read as the reverse complement.
CCGTCCTCCAGCGTCACGCTCTTGATCTTCAGCGATATGTTCCCGCGCTTCAGGTCGTCCGTGAAAAGCTCCGTCCTACCGACGTACGATGGGATCTGCATGTCCGAGACTGGGCGCCGGTCCCTGTAAAGGTGCACGTAGTCGACCCGGCTCAGCCGATCTGAGGGGTCGGGCTTCATGTCCGGCCTGGACCACTCCACCGTCAGCCTCTCCACGTTGTACTGCGGCTCCACGTGGCACGGTAGGATGACATCATCACCCGGAGCAGCCACGATTGGCCACAGTGAGCCAACCACAGAAGGCTGACCTAAAAAAACAGACATTTTAACCTTGGAATCTGATCTGCTGTGTGTTGAAAACTTTAAGCTTAACAGTGGCAACTATTTATTTAACTAGTGTCGGAAAAACCCTGATTTTACATCTGAATATTCCCCAAACTTTCCTTTGAATTCACACCAAATTTCCAGAACACTTGGTGTTTTTTACACCAGCAGTGCTAATAAGGAAGTTTATGTGTGAGAATCAACAACTAGGCCTGCAAGTAACAATTATTTCCATCTTTGATTCATGTGATGGTTCCAGAAAACGTTGATGAATGTTGTCCTGAGGGTCAAAGTTACATCTTTGCAAAATATCCTCACTGACAAAGAGGGACAAGCGTCATCTGTTGTTGCTGTTTGTGGTGTGAAGATGTTTGTGCCGTCACAAGACTCAACTACAACCTGTTGATTTAAAAGTATTCTAATTTAATTTTTACGTCTATATAATGAAATGAAAGTTGAGAGCTGACCTTAAACTTCAGTTAAGACTTCAGTTTAACCGTCCTGCTTATCAGGAGGAGTTACTGGGTGTGACTGAAAAATTTGAATAATAGAGAGAGGAGGATGAAACCACAAGTCGGACGCACGTGCACAGTTTAGATGAAAGTTTCCCCCTGACCTGACCCAGAAAATACATAAAATATAAACTATACTACAATCACAACTTCCAAAATAGTTGTGATGCTGTGTAAAATGTAAATAAAAACAGAATGCAATGATTTACAAATATTTTGACGCATCTTCAATTGAATGCAGTATGAAGACGAGATATTTAAATATTCAATTTGATAATCTTTATTGTTTTTGTAAACAAAGTGACGTCCTCAAATGTCTTCTTTTACTCACAACCCAAATATATTCAGTTTACTGTCAGAGAGGAATAAAGAAACCAGAGAATTTTGACTTTTCTTTTCTTTAAAAAAAAAAAAAAAGACTCGAAATTATAAGTCAAATAGTTGGTGATTAATTTCATAGTTGATTAAACATGGCAGCTCTTATTATAGTCAGATAGGCAAACAGATGGACGGATATGATGTCAGTTATTACAAAACACGCCAATCTTACAAATAGTTTGTTCAATATCTGTATAACTTGGAAGCCTCTGGAAAATTCTGGGCTCATTTTATATAAAACAACTCAGTGATATGAGTCATAACCACTATTTCATGTGTGAGTCACTTATTAAATCAGCTGGGTATCGTTAAACGTGATGAAATGACACAGCAAGGAAAAGCCCCCCGCACCGCACCGCCCCCTTTTCTTTAAACACAGGTATGTAACGGTCCTCAGCGGCTAAAAAACATAACGTTACATACGTCACTTCAATGTTGTATCTAGCTAAAACGTTACAGTGAACCCATAGTAACGAATTTCAATTCACGTTACAGTTTATGGACTCTGAAAACTATCAACAAAACATGTTTGGATGCCGTTTCACAGCGAACATGTCCAAACAGGTCCCTAACTTTACTCTCGCGAGATTTGTACGCGTTGTTTCTTCATTAAGATTGTTGGACAAACTGTTTCTGTTTTATAATAAGAGTGTCTGCTTAGATCTTACAACTCTTAGGACACTTAGTTAAGGTTAAAGAAAGAGCGTTTGCGATAGTTTGGATTAGAAATAGAAATCACTCTCGCGAGATTTTTCGGGGGTCTGAGGTTCCCCCTCTTGCCAGCACTTTTGCCAGTTACAATTTAACGGCACACACAAATAACGCTGACAAACATAACGTTACACGTATCACAGCAGTGTTAACTGTAATATCTAGTTATAATGTTACAGTGAAGCCATACTGACTATTTTTAATTCACATGACGGTTAATGGACACTAAAAAAACTATCAGTAGAACAAGTCTGGATCCAGTCTCTAACTGATAACTGTAGTAACCGCTGCGGTCAACATTTTCATTGAATGAATGAATAAATAAATAACAGATAACTACCGAACAGTAGCGAAACATCAGCTTACCTGCATCAGTCGTCCAGAACACCGAAACCAAGAGTACAGAGAAAGTCCAGAACGGCAAAGTGAAGCTGAGCAGGTTCGTATGAAACATGAAAACAACCGACAGCGTCAGTAAGTCAGAAAACTGAAGTCCGTAGAGTTCACTGGTGTTGGGAATACGGGTAAGTCACCGCTTCTTTTTCTTCCTCCGCCTTTGGTGTTTACTGTCAGGTTGTGAGTGAGAGTGAGACATGCTGGCGGTATCCATTTTTGTTTCAGTGTTCGCTGTAAGCCAATCAGAGGCAGACTAGGGCGTGGCTGTATTGACGTTGCACGTAACGTCAGATTTTTTCCATGGATTTCCCACACTGTTTACATACTTATGTTATGACAACAGGTTTACTAGAATGAGATTCTTAGTTGGAATTTGATTTGATTTGGACTTATCATAACAAATATGTTGTAATAAAATTAGTGAACTATATTCAAAAAGTGTTCATTTATTGTACCCAACAAACCAGTCTTTAAAGATGTAGAGATGATTTATCTGATTCCTGTGTATTCTGTAGTGCTGGCCTAGAGCATTCATTTTATGATCACATAAAATAAAATAAAAAATCTCATAAAAATTCAATTCAATTAAAAAAAAATATTGTCCTTATGTTGTTTGGGACTAAGATTTATTTACAAAAAAAGATATATTGTTTTTTTTATTTTGAAAAATTATTGAAACTATTAAAAGTCCCGTTTTATATTAAATCTTTTTAATTCTCTATGGCAAATTATATATCCATAAATGCAAATGATCGGAGGGAAAACCCAATATCCACCAATTTAACAATGAAATGAAAATGTACTTTGAAACACTGAAGGGACTGACAAATTAAAAAAAAAAAACATCAGGTCTCTAAACATCTATAATGCCTTTCAAACCTCATTAATGTAAATATGTATAGACCCACTTTTTTTAGTTGTTGTTTTTTATTATTAACTTTGGTCCATGTTCCGATTGAATAAGGATTTGGAGGGAAAAAAGTGAGTTCTAGAAGTGGAGATTTTAATTTTGACGTAGCCTAATATTTTGTGGTTATACTGGTGGAAACACTACTGCTTTTGTCCACAAGGGGCTTTAACATCAACACAATATTACAGCTGAAATGAATGAAAAAAGTAAAATATGATCAACTCTCAACTTTAAACTTACACTTGGGGAGGTTTAACATTTAAAATGGCGCCTTTTTGAGTTGGACTGAGCAGAAATAATCAATTTCCTTGAAAAAAGTCGAGGGACAGACTTTTATGATTTTAAAACTCTGATTAGAACGTCTTTAGATTAAATGAATCTTTGTTGGTGTAAGAATTTATGTATTAAGCAAATATTTTCAGTTCTGGCTTCTTCTCACTGACTTTTTACATAATGTGTATAATTTCCTTATATAGCCTAGTTCTCCTATAATATGGTATAAGAGGTTGGTAATTTCATATAATGTAATTCTCAGATAAAATCATCGAAAATAAAACTATGGGCGGGCGGTTAGCTCAGTGGGTAGAGCGTCTGTATTGAGGCTGTAGTCCTCTGCAGCGGCCGCTGGTTCGACTCCCGGCTTCGGCCCTTTGCTGCGTGTCATCCCCTCTCTCTGCCCCATTTCCTGTCTACTCTTCAGCTGTTACTATCGATAAAGGCACAAATGGCCAATAAAAATAAAAATATGACTGGACTTTTATCCCAAAGCTATTTTTCTCAGGTTTTCTCTCTCACATGATGACTCTAAAGCCACAATAATATAATTATTGTGTGGTGTCAGTAAGTCACTGTCGTTCTATATGACAAATTTAGCTTCTTTTTTTTTCATGAATAAAATCATTTTGAGCTGTTATTTCTAAATGTATCTTTAATTTTATGGTGAGGTAGATTTCCTCTCCACTTGCAGTTTCTTGTAATCTGCCAAGCTGAAAGTACCAAGATACCCAGAATTTGCTGGGGGGGGGGGCCTGGATTTACACTGATATGAAACTGAATGTGAAACACATCTGCTGTATCATTTCTAATGACTTTTTGTTTTTCTGTCCTGCATATGAGGATTTAAGGGATGTACTTTTCACTAAAATGTCCTCGATTGAGGTTGGATTTTTTTTGGGCTGGATGAGTATGCAAAACTTGAGTTGTGTTTTAGAAAGGGGACCTTTTTTGTGGCAGATTTTGTTTCTCAAGCCTGGGAGAGAAGGCAGAATACCCTGTTTAAGACCGAGCTATAAAATGGACTGCAATTTTGTATTGTAAGGTAAATGTTTGTTCACTGCAACTGTATTTGGTGTCTTATAAACCCATGGGGGTTGGGGACTTTTTGTGCATGACACGAAAATAAACAAGAATCAATCAATCAATCTAATGCAACCTATATATACACACAGTATACATGGAAGGTAGTGGTAACATGGCCATTAACCAAACACGACTATATCCCATAATGCATAGCACTGAAAGACAATAATGTTACTAAGTGTTTTCCTCCTCTTCAGGCACCATGAGAACTTGGTTAGAGACTTCATATATCTCGTAATGGATGGACGTGTGAAAATATCACAAGATCGACGCCATGTTTACCTGCTACATGCTACATTTGACGTTTCAGCTAAAAACATGGTGTAAATGGCGTCTTTTGTGGTTAAATTTGAATGTCGCGGCTCGTGGACACATTACACCACACGAGCAGGATGGAGACATTTTGTGTTTGTTTTGTGTTCTTTTTTTTTTAAAACATTTTATCCGTGGTCACCATTCACTGACATTAGCTGCAACCCTGTTTTCTGCTGAAACTCCAGGATTGTTTTGTGAACTGAAGATCTTCACCCATCCTCACATCGGCACAGTGGTGAGTACATACTGAGTGGATTATTACTCTGGAATATCACTTTAAAGTCCGATGCATCAGATACACCCTTAATGATGCATCCAGCTGCTAAATGACCTCAGTGTGTGTGAAAATGGATGTATTCCCAGAACTGTAGTTATTGGACACCATACTTTGACACCTATTCCCTAAAGCTTTTCGTGTGGGTGGGTGTTGTGTGGGTGAGGTGCTGGTGAAACCCCCGACAGGCCAAGGGGCAAATAAGTAAGTCCCTAACAGTCATTAAGCTGTGATATTTAAAACATAAAACTAATGTGACATGCATCTGCTGTTTCATTACTGCTGCAGCCTTACAGCTCATAAACATGTGATCCAGTGGTGACTGATCAGATTAATAAATCCTCAGTCTGGGACCTGGGAATCTCCAAACCTGAGACCATTAATATGAAGTTTATTAACGCTCTCATGCTAACATTTATCTCACTAAAACTCAACCTGAAGCCTTATTTATCAGTTGCTTCCCCTGGTATTGTTGATTGATATTTTTGGCTTCTGAAAGGGAGCAAGCTGGAAAGGTTTAGGAGCCACAGGTCCCCCAGAAACATCTTTTAAACAAATTAGTTTTTTCTCTTCAACATAGACGAGCCTGGCAGACGGCAAATCTGAGTACAAGAAACAGGAAAGGAGAAAGTTGACTGAGGTTCTGCCAGGTACCAAGTTTTCTCAACTGTTATTGAAGCACAGAGCAAAAGGAAGTAAGGGTCAGTTGCAGCCAAATGTAGGTGGCACATGTCAGCATCATCCTGGCTCATGTACCTCTGGTGGTGCAACAGCAACTAATAAATTTAAATATATATAATATTTAAATATAAGTTCAGTTGTCGAGAGTCTAAGTTAAAGACATTCTGCACACGTCACCTCTGTGCAAAGGCAAGAACAAGAAAGATTCAAGCGATAACTTGGTTTTCTGAGTCTGTTTTCATGCAGGTTTCATCTAAAAAAAAAAATTTTTGGTCATCAGGAAACTAAAAAGAGGCCACGGTCACAATGTTTTTTTCTAGGGTGCAAAAACAAACAAACCAAAAAAAAAAAGAAAAAAAAAAAGCAAGAAATTAAAGCAGGAAGCTGTGACCTCAGTCTGAATTTAGAGGTGTGATTCAGCCCCACAGACCAGTCAGTCAGTCTGCAGGCAGAGCAGCATGGCGATTACAACACTCTGCGCTGTCGTCGGTGAGTTTGAGTGTGTGTGTTTGTGTTTTAGTTTTAAAATGTTACTGCATCTTTGTTTCTGCTGTTAGTATCTGAAAACCTTCTGTTGAATCTCTGAAGATAGAAGAAGAAGAAGATGTTTGTTTTTACAGACAGTAAAGGAGGAAAATGATCAGTTACGAATATTATTTTGGAACAAAGTTATTTTACCATGAATAACTTCATAAATATGTATAATTACTGAAATTAGGCTTCTAATTCATGCACGTAACTTAACTTTGTGTGTATCTGTTATCACCAGAACTGATCTTCTGCAAGTCAACCAGAACAAAAACTACAACAGTTCGCCTAATAATTACCTCAAAACTGTGACATGCATGTGTAAATACTAAATAAGTATCATTACGTTGCCATAAATACACAAATTAATTTTAAAAAACAGCAACAAAAACTTGTCGTGCCATCTATTTCCCCTCACAGTCAGATATTCATCTTTCAAAGTCTGTGCAGACGCTGCAGCTTTTATCTTTGGAAGTGTTAGTTCGTCTTATCGCGGCTTCACAGCAGCTTTTATATGTTTGTTCTTTGTTTGTGGGCGACGTGTGAAGCGTTTATTTCATCTTCTGTATTTAATTTTAACACCCTGCAGCTGCAGATTATATCAGATTTGGTTTTTTTTGGTTTTGTCTTTATAGCACCGTGTTGCAGATGGGCTGAGAAAATTTATTCTTTATTAATATAAAAAAAGAAAACTCAACAAATTAACTTCACAGCCTCCCGTTGACTCAACAGTTCAGCTGACACATGTATCACTGTTGTGTTTTCTAATGAACTCACTTGTTGTTCTAAATAACATCCGTACGAAGGAAGGAAGCAACAAAACAGAGAAGGTGACAAACCTGCGGATCAGATGTGTTTTCCTGCTTGTTCATGTCTGCAAAGTCTAATATTTGACTGAGGTGCTTGTTCAGTTTACCAGCATCTCTTTGTTTCTTGCAGCTGCTCTCAGAGTGATTCCCAGCAGATCCCAGTTCTTCCAGTATGATTCTGTGTCTTTGAGCTGTGGGCAGCAGGGAAACTCTTCTGACTGGAGAGTGAAGAGGAACACATCTGTACACACAAACAAAGAGTGTTTCAAATCCTGGAATGAAAAAAATGAATCTGGCTGCTTCATTGATGACCTCTACCCAGTAGACTCTGGAGTGTACTGGTGTGAGTCTGCAGCAGGAGAGTGCAGCGAGGCCGTCAACATCACTGTGATTGGTGGGTTTAAACATGCATGTGCACATACAACCACACACACACACGAACTTGACACAAACCACTGTAGTTTTTTTTCAAGCTGTTCTCATCCCGGGTCATCAAATACAAATATCGACGCTGCTTTTTCACTCCTCTCAGTGTCTAATAATTATTCACCTCCACACTGAAAAGTACTTGGTGAGATTTATGAACCAAAACTTAGTTCTGGGCACTAAATATATTTGGTTGGGTTTAGGAAAAGATACATTTGGTTAGATTGAAGCACCAAAACTACTTGGTTATCTTCAGGCACCAAGAGTTCTTGGTGAGGTTTAGGCAACAAAGCTGCTTCATTAGATTTAGACACTAACACAACATGGTTAGATTTCGGCACTGAAAGTACTTGTTTAGGGTGAGGAAACAAAGATATGTGGCTACGTGTGGTACCTAAAGTATGTGGTTAAGTAACAAAACTACTAGATTAGGTTCAAGCAACAAAGCTACTTGGTCTACTAGACTCAGGCACCAAAACTATCTGGTTTGGCTTAAAACCAATCTTTTGTTATGTTTGGAAAAAGATCTGTTTGGTTGGGTTTAGTCACCAAAACTAATTTAGGAAACAGTTTGGGTCAGAATTTGTTGCGTGATGTAAAAGATGCATGAAATATGAAACGTTATGCAACTTAAAATGTTAAATGAGGACTTTTGGTTTCACACAGGACGTGAACCCGGGCCTCCTCTGTGAAACCCCTGTGCTTGTTCAGCTCCCCCACCTTCCAAACCTCCTCCATCTGCAGACTTTCTCACTCTTTATACTGAGTGATTTTTACACCACATATAAGTTTATGTGAATGAAGTCATTTGAATGCCTGCTGCATTTCATACAGACAGTAAAGACCACCTTGTGTATCTGTCTGAGACACCAAAGGCCGTGACAGAATGTCTGTATTTAACATGGGAATGAGAATAGTTTTTTTAGAGGAGAAGAACATTGACCTTTTAGTCACCATAGCTGATATTGCACCAACACTAACCAATGTTATCATCTGTCTCTCAGGTGGTTCTGTGATCCTGGAGAGTCCAGTTCTTCCTGTGATGGAGGGACACTGTGTGACTCTGCGCTGTACAAGCAGGACGCCCTCATCCTCCAACCTCACTGCTGATTTCTATAAAGATGGACGTCTCATCGGGAGCAGCTGGACAGGAAACTTGACCATCCACAGTGTTTCTAAATCTGATGAAGGACTTTACAAGTGCAACATCTCTGGAGCTGGAGAATCACCAGACAGCCTGCTGGCCGTCAGAGGTGAGATATTTTTAAACGACTGTTTGCTTGAGCATGAACACATTTTTATAAAACAGTCTGGTGTGAGTGTAATGACTGTGTGCCACTGTGAGATTAATCCAGGTGAGATTCACCCAGCACAAAGCCTGACAGTTGCTTAGATCAGACCTTGTTGTGTTTTTTGCATTGAGGCCAACCTGCGGTATATCTGTTTTTAAGCAGGGCGTCCCGGTCCGCCTGACT